>OZ038381.1:94608168-94797295 GCA_964036045.1 Eutreptiella sp. 'Long Island Sound 2002'
CAGTACGAGTCGTATTGTTGGAGACAACAAAGAGAGAGCCAGCAGCCCATGTCCTACGCTGACTGGTCGCGACTGAAGATGCTCTGGGATAGCGAGCAGGAGCTGAAGAACTGGTGGATCACAGAGCAAGAGAAACAGTGCGCCTGAACAGGTTTGAGTTCCTATTCCTCCTCCTCCTCATCTTCCTCAAACATATGGTCAGGCAACACACAGGGCTCTCTGAAAGCTGGGTCCCTAATCTTTCGCAGTAGCCTCATGTTCTGATAAATATAAACAAGCTTCTCCACCTTGTGGCCATACAGACGGTTCCTACTTTTTGAGTGCACAAAACCAAACACACTCCAGTTGGTTGCGAACCGTGTGTCGCCAGGCAGTGGGCCATGGCGCCCAATCAGATTGTAATTGATGACAGATTGCCTGCGGATATTCGAGTACCCATCTGTTGCCAACCCTGTGTGATGATCTGCAGCAAACACAGGGCCAATATCTTTTGAAATGTTGTCGTAAACTGTGTCCAGCAAACCATCAGCAAGCTTGTGCCTGTTGGGAGGATACAACTGAGAACCTGGTAGACCAGCCTTCACACATTTGATCAGTTTGTCAATGTAGCCACGCAGCATCACATCTTCAGAGATATGAAATGGTATACCAGCGTGGTACATGAACTCAGCAAAGGAAACATCAAGTTCTGTCTTCAGAACTTCCTGCAAGTTGTCCAGTGATGCCTGCTTCTTTGGAGATGGTTCTGCAGCGGCATCAGGATTTTGTTGGCTCAGGAAAATCCTCTTTTTGTTTTGTTGATGTTCTTTTTGCTTCAGCTTTTCCTCAGCCTCCTTCAACAGTTTCTCTTTGACATCCTTCGGCACATTGGGGCAGGCAGCAACACCATGTCCCTTTTCCCCAGACAAATGGGCACGAGCTCTTGCAGGTCCTTGCCAGCCCTTGCCCAAAAAACCACAATAATTGCAGTTGTAGTCATGCCCAGTTTTACTGGTTTTGTAGCAAGGTTAAGTGTGAAATGCTGCTCAAGCAGGCCAGTGCCACGTGGTGCCATTTTTGAAATCTGCAAAAGTTCAGAAGGAGAATAACATCTGAGGGGTGTCTAGAAAATCCGACCGGACCTCCCCTGGTGGCATGCCACCTACAGGTGAGTTTGCTAAGCCACCGAGTGTGGACAGCAGTCTGGATCTGGGTGGCCTGGCCCTGAGGATGTGGATGTGAAATGTTTGTTTTTGGTGCTGTGTGATGGGACACATCACTGATGACGTCATGCATGATGACATCATCAGTGATGTCACTGATGACATCATCATTGACATCACTGATGATGTCATCAACCAGTTTAAACAAATATAGAACACAAGGTATCCAAAAAAAAAAAAATTAAGAAAAAAAATTATTTTTGAAAACAATTGCAGGTTGTACACTAAAACAGAATAGCTGCAAGTTCTAGGAACATAACTTCTGTGACCAAACAGTACTTTGTCAGGAAACGATACGATACGTTACATTACAGTACTGTATCGGAACGATACGATACATTACACGTACTGTATTGTACCAACCCTGCTCCAAATAATGGGGCAATAAGGACCAGCTGCAGCCAGCGCTTTAAACAACAGGTCAGGTGGAGACAAGAAGTGGAGGCTCAACTCCAACAGCGACGCCTACTCGTGTGGATTGCCTGATTCTGCGTAGTGCCCATTCCAAGGGAAATGCATGAGCATATGACCATCAGCATGCCCTTTCAATCCCTTCCAAGCCACAGTCACGGCGAAGATGCTTCAAAACGAAATGGGCGGCTGCTTGAGAATGTTTTGATGGGATCATACTGGTTACTGTAGCGCTGCAGCGTCAAATTTTCGTGTGGGGAGAGGTTATAGGTAACTTTAAAAAGAATGACCAATGTGACGGCCAAGACACTTTCCGCTTCTCCTGAAAATGCGACACGGATAGCCACCACAACAAAATGCGGGAGTAACAAAAAGTGTATTTTAATGTCTAAAGGGACTGCTTTAGTTGTTATAAAAGATACCCAGAGGCACAACACATTTTGATCTTTTTATTTGCCGCCACGGAAATGAGGTTAATCCATTTTGACCTATAAAACAAAACAGTTATATCTGAATATTGTGATGAGCCCTGCCCCCCCCCCAAGTATTTCTATGCAATCAAAGGATCGCAAGAGGTCTCCTAACTTCATTGAGGCACTGCTGTGATTCACAGACTATACATTTTTATCTAATGTTTCATAAATGACTACTTATCCTAGTGGTGTGCACCTTAGGGCCCCGGAGCACGTCTTTGTGATAGGGCCCATGGCTCAATTCCCAGTCAACCTACCTTAGGAGGAAGATTCCTAGTGAAAGGGCAGTTACCTCGATGCCTCAAGCAATGCCACCTCGGTAGCTAAGGGACCACAAACAAATATTTCACATCTCAGGGTGACCTTGTATCCGAGAGGGTGCCCATGAGGGCAGTTTTCTATTATTTTCTTTAGGGTTTTTAGCTGTCTACCCGTATCTAGTTGAGCAGTTATTCTCATGTACAACCCTTCGTGTTGGGAGACTTATGATCCTCAATTGTGGCCTATCGAGAATTTTGTTTGTATTGGGATTTTCTTGGATTTCGCAAAATAATTGGTTTCATCAAACTATCAAAATTATCGGAACGTGCGGGCAAGCAACATGAAACAAGCAGTGGTCAAAGACACACAAAGACTTCAGCAAGACTGATTTGAATTCAATAATTCTTTCTGGGCGTGTGCATTGCCTTGGTCTTCTTCGGCAGGTGAGGCTAGTACTTTGGCAGTATTCGATCCGTATAATGAGGTGTAGAAATGGGTATGGCCAAATATAATGGAGGGTGTTGCCCAACACGACGTGGAGAGTATTTCAGCCTTCTGCCAGTGAAGCGGAAACGGCACAGGAGAAGGCGCCACCGCCACATGCAAAATTTCTCGAGGCCCACCGGCTACTGTGCTCGCTGATTGCCCGTTGTCAGGGAATTATCTAGCGGCACCCAGGAGCATGATAATCGTGATAGATTCACCCTTGCTACTTGATTGGCTAATCTCCGAAGGTTGGCATTCCCCCATTTTACAAACGACTCGGGGATACTCTACGTCCCGGATGGGTTGCGCGCAGGATCCACCATTAGTGGTTTGTGCCAAACAGAGCGTGTGGAAACCGCTCAGGACCGTCTCAGGGGGACAACGCTGCAACTCGAAGTGTAGGGTTCGAAACCGGTTTTAACAATTAATCGGGAAACCCGGTTATGGGCAATAATTGGAGGTTATTTTCAAAACAATTGGCACAACAAGTTATTTTGAAAACTGATTGAAACTAATTCATCGGAATGGTTCCAAATTTTGCGGGCTCTTTTGGACGGTACCTTTTGTCCAATTTTTGCACCAAACAAAGGCTTCGGTAGTAATAAACGATGGCCGATGGTCAATTACAACTTCTGACGTAGTTTGGATCACTGTGCTCCGACTTTGTGGGCTCTCTTCTGCCGATGGCAAGATTTTGGTGAGTAAAGGAGGGTTGATCTGAAAGACCGGTAATTTTGAAAATCATTAATCGGCAAAACCGGTTATTTTCGGAACTACCAGGTTCTAAACCTTATAGAAGTGGAGGCACCGCACATTGCAAACTAACAAACTATGTGCTGTTAGAGTTTGGGTAAAATGCGCCCATCCAAAATCTATGGCCTCCTTGAGTTGGGTGCTAGGTCTATGGACCAACTGCCCCACTATGCTCATCATTGTACAAATAAGATTAGGATCTCAAAATTAGACTTTCTAGCCATTGCCTCCGGCGGCATTGTGGTTTCGCACATGGCTCTATATTGCCTTGTAAGTATGTAGGCTTGTTTTCAATTTGATTTTTGCACCTAACCTCCATCAATGAATGTACACTATTTTTGCCTAGTTTACCAACGCGGTAGCCGTGTGCACCAATGTGCATTTGATTATATCGTTAAATGAGTTCTTGCGTGTTTGTCAGCCCCTCTCTTCGACTTCAAGAGAATAGTGGGTTCATTTAATCGTTGTGTTTGCTTTGTCCCTCTTGACCGCATCTTGCTGCAAAAATTGTGGATTGTTTTGCGTCCTGTCCCTTAGGGGGCCACCGCTAGTGCCAACTTGTGGGCTGAAAAACAAATGGTACAAGCATCCCTGCGCTCTCTGGAATCCCTGCGCTACATGGGGTTCATTTTTTGGCATATTGTATGTGTTGCGACAAAACGTGCAAACCTCTACTGAGAAATGCACCAGCGGAGCCATGAGCACTGCACACATGAACACATGAGGCGCCGGCACGCATAGTGTACAACACCCCACGCCATGCACGTAGTCTCACAAAGAGGGAGCGCTAGGAGTGTGTACCGGGTCGGTTTGTGCGTGGGAAACAGTCAATTGTGCAAGTAAAACCTTGCTCAGGGCAGACCTCCCTTCAAAGGAAGGTGGTGAAGCCGGTGGCGATGGTGAGTATCTGCTTCCTTCTGCGGAGTAGAAATAAAGACTATATGTATGGTCGTAGGCACGTAAATAAGTAATTATGAATGTGACGGAAAGTGGCAGCACCAGTGCCAAAAGGAGCGCAGCGCGCACACATACAGACAAGCGGGAGGGCAACGTGCACGACCAAAGCATGTGTAAAAAGTATTTGCGAAAGGTGCCTTTAAGACATAGACAATTAAGTTTAATGCCTATGCAGATGCATGTAGTACAGTTGTTGCACTACGGGTGATGGCTCATTCCTCGTTTCTTGTTGTACATACAGGCGATGTCAGTATACTTTTTGCAGACCCGGCATGGGTCGTACGACTATTCGTGGTTTACCATGCAGAGATTTGAACGGCGAAGAGTTCTTGGTAAACAAGATGCAATTATCGTATTTTGCGGTGTTGTCGAGGGTGTTTTGGACCTCGTGATTTGGTATATTTTTATCATAAAATACGCTTGGGACAGCTACATTCGAGTGAAAACAACAGATGTAGACAAATGTAGACAGATGTAGAGGGGACATAGACCTATCGTATTGCAGTGCTACGGCTGATATTGGTCAATAACACAAAAAACCATCCATGGACGTAGGTATTCCGGCCTCCCGGCCCCTATTTCCATAGCACCCCTAGAAAAAAGCTGTTTGGTTGCCAGAAGACGATAAAGAATTGGTGGATATTGACACCCCTACCCTGAACCGTAGGGTGTGCACAGATCTTCGGACTATGTTTCCGATGGGAGGGTATGTGCCATGCCGCTTTGATATATCAACTGCCTTCCTCCTTCAGGGTCGTCATACATTGTGTCATGTCATCCTACGGCCCCGTGTTAATTACATGAGACTAAAAGATTCGTGGACGCGCGTCTTCAATTGTATGATGTTCTCATTCTTGGTGCGAAGCTGCAGTTTGACAAATGTTCGTGGGGATTATAAAAGCAAGATGCCTCGCTAATAGCTCTGCTTTGCGCCCATGGTGAGGATCTTTACTTGGCGGTTGCTTCATCGCTCCACGTAGAGTTGCTACGTACCATGCATGCTATGTCTTCCGAAGTAAGTACGGACATTCTCATTACTATCACCGTGTTTGAAGTTGCACGCGTAAGTAGAAACCTTGAGCGAGGGCTCAACAGTGTGCAATTGACGTTCCTACTTATTTGCGACACATGGTGATAGTGACATAAAGATGAGCCTTGCACCGCTTGATGCACCCAAAGCGGAACAAAATAATCCCAACTGTGCAAACTCCGAAACATTCAAACTTTGATATAAACCATTTCGTGGTCGTATGCTGCTTATCGCGACACCCTTTCAGTTGTTGTAATTCATGGCAAACCCATGGAACCCTGCAATTTTCCTTGTAATTCCACTTCATGAAAATTTCGGAAAAGAGTCATTATTGCGGCTTTTTTGGGGTTTTCATAATACTTTTTGAATATTTGGAGGTAACTTTGCATTCGGGGATGGTAGGATTCCTTTGGCGCATTGCTAAACCAAAAATTGAACCAAGAGCCTACATCTACTCTACACACGACGAAGCTTTCTCCCAGTGCAGCTAAAAGTGTTTTAGGGTCCCCCTGCCAGCTACACCGCCAGCCAAAAAACAACTCAATGTAGGTGGCGACGCCAACAGAACTAGGCTCAACCGGACCGAAAACCAAACCTGTAACGCCATTACTCTGTTGCACCATGCATCTAAAAATGCATCGTGCTTGTGAGTGTGCACCTTGTCGGTTCCGACCTGCATCGCGGCAATTTGTGTGGTGCGAAACACACACATTTTCGTTGTTCTCTCTCTTCAAGATGGTACCGGACACCCCCCCTTTCGCCATTGTGTGGACATGGCAAAACCATATTGCGAAAAAAGATCACATGCACTGCCAAAGAGCTCCTCCTTTGCTAGCGGAACGAACAGACAAAGAAAGCTTGCAGTACATCAAAAGAATTCAACCTCAAGGATTCAACTTCGACATCACGGTCATCGAATCACTAGCTGCAAAAGTGGTGCATGGTGATAGACCAAGGTCAGAGAAGTTTGAATTCAGTCGCACGTACCTGTAACCAAAAGAGAAGCGCTCAACAGGTGCGCTTCGACATTTGCTAAACCTCGGGACAATGCTTGGAACCACACATCAGGCTGCCATGGAACACCACCATATGGTGGACCGAGCAGGCTTGGTGCCATATAGTCTCCACGATTGTACTATGCGCGGCAGTTGCACTTAGATGAGCATGTCCGTCCTTTTTCAGATTGATTAGGTGCGCCCTCGCTACTGCACCACTCATAGGGGCCGCAGTTTTTGCCGTATGTTGCTCCCATTCATCAAGCCACTCCACATGTTCATTGATCACTACGAACATCCTATCGTCAGTCTTTTGCCCATCATATTGATCAAAACATTCCCCATCAGGAGAACACCAACACAAATGTTCAGCAACGACATTGCACGAACAACTATCATTTTCTTCTCTCCCATACTGAAACTCAGAATTCACTCCTAAAATTGGCATGAGATGTGGCGCAAACCTATCACTGTCTTTGAAACAACGACCCGAGACAGGCCAGTAAACTGGCTGAATACTGCAGGTAGACGGCCATGCAGTGCAGTCATGGGTCACCGAGGTCACAGCAAAAGAGGTGCGCCATACAATCCTTCGCGACAGATAAATAACCGCAAAGTAGAGGTGGCAAAGGCTTGATTAGACATCATGACATTGGCCAAGTCTGCTCAAAACTGTCCGTAGCCACTGCAGGCTCTGATGGGCTACACAAGAAAAGCAGCGGCGAGGCCAGGCAACGCTGCTCCACCTTGAGTTGCCCCACACAAAGCGGACCCCTCATCCCGTCCGCAAAATGCCTTACAAAAAATGGCCTCACCTCGCTCCATCATGGTGAGCCGCCATCATAATCCGGTTGTTGTTGCCTATCTCCATGTGCAAAGTGGCCACACCCGCCCCAACACCGTGATGGGCCTCAGTAGCTCTGTGGCTATTTCCGTGTCAGCAACACGCCGTTTCTCTACGGCAGCTGCGAGAAAAACAGAAATTTTCACATAATTGTTGGCTTCTCAAGGCTTGAAAGACCCCTACCGTCTCGGGAATCCCTCACGGCAAGCGCTGGGACAAAATCAGAACTGGCCGTATAACCCCTGCCCTCTCGGGGTACAGAACTCTTGTCCTCTTGGGTGTCCCCAATGCTCCGGTCAGGTACCAAAATCCAAAGCCGAACTTGTGTGCCCTTTCAGACCCACTGCCGCAATGCACTCACTTGATAGCCCTTCTGCCTTCACTTAGCAATGCTACCTTGCACCAAAAGCACCACCTCCGTCACAACTCGCAGCCGCACCTCCAGTGACTAGAGATGGAGGTGGCGGGCGTGCTGCTGTTACCTACCTTGTAGTCCCCTTGGGCCCTACTCTTCCCATCAGTGTTTGTTGGGATGTGAGTTGGATTGGGGGTGAAGTTGGTGTGGGAGCCGGAGTTGGAGTTGGAATTGGAGTCAAGAATTGAGGATGCAGTGAAATTTAGAGTAAAAGTCCGAGTCTAGGTCGAATGTGGAGGAGTCACTGTCCATGGTATCGGGTTTTGGTCGCAACGACCCACGTGGGGAAACAGCCCTATGGACCGTAGGGCTGGTACTTGATCTTACACTTGCTGATGAACTGTTGCTTTATGGGTGTAGCATTGCATATGGTGACAGCCAAAGGACTCCCAAGCAGAGAGAACTCAAAATTTGCTACACAACCTTTGCAGTCTCCAGAACTCTAAAGCGTAGAGGAATAACGTGGATGCATAGTCCATACCATATTGGGGACGGGCGGCAGGTGCACCATTTGTGAAGGGAAGAGGCCGAAAGGAGAAGGTGCAAAATAAGTCTGAAAAAAAATGGTATAGAGTGGTATACCTCACACAAAAACTGCATGCATGTATGCATCACTATTTGTAACACCCTTTGCTCTACCCAGATTGGGCAGCGCAAGCCACGAACGCCACAGGTGCCCTAGCTCCGCGAGATAAGATGCTACTGAACGAAGGGGCCGCTGGGAAAGGTGGTGGAGGGGGGGGGGTTGGGGTTGTGTGCCTATGGTTTGCGGCCACCTCTGTAGTGAATGTGGGCCATTCCTGAGTTCGAAGATGTTCATGCGCGATGCGAGTATGTACGGCAGGTGCCACTTTTTTCTCCAATACACCCAAATGATTTCCACGAGTAGCCTGTGGACTCCTCCCTCAAAAAGCCCTACTCAGAGTAAGCCATGAATGGCTGCACAAAATGCATATTGGTTGAACCAACCTGAACCAATCTTACTGCATTTGTACACCACCTTAACTGAGTACGCGTGTACTTGGAATCACCCTAACATATGCCTGAGGGGTGTACAGCGCTTGCACAAACCTCTTGCCCCTCCCCTTTGGGGATGTCATGCTCAAACAATCTCTACTGAGAACTTGGGCTTGCTGTCGGGAGCGGCGGGGCGCAATACTTCATGGTCCTGGTCCCCAAACAGCACTTTGTCGCATACTTGTCACGGCAACCCAGTATTCCACAATACCCCCCCCTTAGTTGCATGACCCCAACCACACCTTTGCAGCTTGCAAAGTTGTCATCCTATCCAGCTCCCCAAAGCCTCGGTCACCTCATGTCCTCCGCCTCTCAAACCTGCACCATCGGCTTCTCAGTTCGAATGGAATGAGCCCGCTGGACGGTGGAGGGTGAAAATGGCATCCAACGGGACCTTTCAGGCTGAGGGGGCGTCCTGGCACTGCGCGCTACTTTTAGACTAGATTCCCCTGTGAAGAACCCCCATACCGACCCCTTCCAAACACCCTCAAAATTAGGCCACCCCAGCTACCCAAACACCCCTAAATTTAGGTCACCCAAACTACCCTAGCTCAACACAAATGCAAGCTACCTTCCCTTTACATAAGACATCCTGCAGAATGCGGAAAGCCACACACATATCCTCTTTTTTGTTCAATTGAAAGCTCACTCACCTACCAACTAGTCCCAAAGCCGCGTATGTGCCCCCCTCATCCTCAACTGGACCGGGGGGCAACGTGGCTTGCAGAAGGGAATCCATGTCAACCTCCGTTTTCGACTTGTGGTACAACCACGCTTCCTCATCAGCAGGGATGCGGCCCCGCATAGGGCATTCGAATGTGGTCAGGCAAAAACCGGGGAGTCCGTCACGCCAACTTGAGGGCCCACACCAAAGTGTGGGAGTCCATGGTGAAGATGAGCAAAAAAAAAATGTGAAAGGGGGTGGAAATGGGTGAAAGTGGGTGAAAATCCAAAAATGCCATATCCCCAATGTGGAAGAAGCATCAAAACCTGTGCTAGGGGCAACAATAATGCCCCTAGGATCACAAAGTATGGGCCTCCAATACGGCTAGACGCCCAAATAGTTGCACTGCGCCCGCACTGCGCTAAGGGCGCCCCGTGAGAACACCTGTTGCCTCTCCTTTGGGTTCCACTTTTTGTGTTGGTGCCCTCCTCCGGTTGCCTGGCTGCCTGTGGCTTGCTCTCAAATACACACTGCCCCCTTGCCCCCGCGCTAATACTAGAATGGCTGAAAGAAAATGGAGCATGCCGCCCCCATGCCAGTACCAGGCGTTTGGGTCAAATAACATCAGGTACGGTTGAAGCAGAATTCCTGGAATGGTTGATGGGAAAAAAGGGGAATCGTCAGGATACCGTCCTCTTGATATTACAAGGGGTGATGGGTTAGCATCCACAACCCCCCCCTCAAGGGGGGGGGGGGGGGCATCGTATGGATCAATGGAGCCCTGGAGGTTAGGGGGGTCACGCCCATAGGGGGCACAAAAGCAAAGCCAGTGCACTACTGGACCATCCACCCCATCCCTTCCTCACCTTTGGTCACATCTCCTAGGCTGATTGTTAGAGCACTTGTTCCCTTGCGGGCCAAGTGGGCGAGCCGGCGAGAAAAAGCGGTCGTTCCTGAGAGTCATGAGCCCCCTGGGCCAATTAGAGTCAGGGGCCCATGGTCTCATGGGCGAGACCATGGGCGCATGCTGGGTCTCATCCTCGGCTGCTTAGTGACCCCAGGGGGGGGCGGATTTAATTTGGGCCTCGGCCAGGCCTCAGCCACACACCCACCCACCCATCCATCTGTGTCCTCCACCCACAGTCACATACAAGCACTTGATTGAGAAGCCCCCATGGGCTATAGTTCGGAGGAAGGACGCCACGCCATTCAGGTACTTGTTGTCGTCCCCAAGACACCAGAATGACTTGTTGGCAATGCCCATGAAGTGTATCACTGAGAGAGCTCCCCGTCAGCAGAAGAGGACGAGCTTGAAGACTCACTGTCCATGGAGGCACCACTCTCCTCCATCAACCAAACCACAACCAAAGCAACAAATCTAAGAACCCTTCACAAACCCATGACCCAACAAAAGTGCACCCCCCCCCCCTTGTGGCCCAAAATGCTGGAATTTGGGGGCAACTCACCCATCCATCTCTGTACCCAAGCATCCCCCCCCCCCTGGGGGGGGGTATTTTGCCCACTAAGCGATAGCCTGTTCCTCGTATCCTCCTAGAATGCGTGTTCCCAGGACACATCCCTCCCCCACCCGAGTACGATGATGTGTTGCAGCGCTTCGGATGATGAATAGCGGTTGGGTCAAGGGGTATTCCGTGTGTGGCAAACAAAATATATGCCAACATACTTGCCAGACGGGATTCGTCGTTTTGGTCGGATCAGATGGACTAATAAAACTGTGGATGTTGGTGCCAACAAAGGCATGCGGGAGGGTTTGTCGAATCCACACAGGCGTGGAGCAGTCCTCGTTTCCAACGCAGGGTCCCACATGTCGACAATGCCGACGCACCAAGCGGCGCAGATGAACACAGCAAGAGTCGGCAAAGCACCACACTGCCCTGTAGCCCTCCCTTTCCCTTGTGTCAATCCCCGATGGCGGACGCTCTGCTGCAAGCGTCCACTTCCATTAAATACAAGCTGCAGAGGTTTCCGCATGCGCATTGCCTAGAACCACGTGGGTGGGCAAAAATATTTCTGCATATGCACTACCATTGTCTCAGGGTCAGCCATGTTTAGGACTGTCTGAAGTGCCTCCTTCTTGGTCTTTTCTCGGTCGAACATTTGATAGTGGGCAAAAATATTTCTGCATATGCACTACCATTGTCTCAGGGTCAGCCATGTTTAGGACTGTCTGAAGTGCCTCCTTCTTGGTCTTTTCTCGGTCGAACATTTGATAGTGCTCCTCTTCTCCCCAGCGTACCCCCATCACCGTAGCCCTACGAACGGTTGGGTTCGGGGGCAATGAAGGAGTGGAAATGGAACCGTTGCAAACGACACCCTGCGATACCGAACAACACTTCTGTCAGAAAAGCCCAAAGGCAGCACCACCTCTGGCGAGACATTACAGGTCAGTCTGTGATGCGAGAGTTGTGTATTGCACAGAGAATTGCTGAAATTGATTTGTTGAACCCATCCAAGCCACGTTAGAAGAAAGTAAGCAAAAAGTGCATATGGTTGATTGATGTAGACTCTTGTGTGTTCCAATCCTGTTTTTCAATTCACTGATTGGTGCTTTGCGTGCAGCTCAAACTTATGTGTGAGACTGTAAAGATCTTGTGGTCATATTTAGCAGCTGCCTCACACCGTGTACAGCACATCAACCCATTCGAATGTGCCTCATGCACTCCTGGAGGTTGCATGGGCTGCAATACTAATAGATGTGCAATACTGGGTCTTGGATGGACCAAATGTGGCAGAAGGAATTAGTTTCTGTCCTGGCCCCATTTTGGAGGGCAATGAAGACTTTTCCAAGCACAAGAGCAATAATGGGAGAGTGGATTGGGGCAGGATGCACACAGCCCTGGTTGGACACCTGAAACTCCTGATGAAAAGTACCACCCTTTGCGGTCAACAAGTGCAAATTGCCGCAAAGTACAAAAATACCAAAAGTTACAGTCAAGTTGTGTCATGCACATTTCTTGCAGTGCACGCTTCTCAGGGTTTGTGACAGATGCGGATCATCATCGGCCAGCAACCACATTGCACTCCTTGTCTCCAAATGACCCTCTTGCCCTCCCCTCTACTGGTGCCCTCCCCATTACTCTTGCATGCAGGGGATCGCAGTGGACACGCTTTCTTATGTCTATTCCCTGTGCCTGTGCCCATCTTGGCAGTGGTCGTATCTGGGGACACGGGGATTTTGGTCCCCCTCCACTTGTCCCTGGCTGGACTCAGGGTAGGGGGTGGGCAGGAGGCGGGGATTGTCACAAATATTAGGTCTGTATCGTTGTAGCTACGCAGTGAGAGCTGAACAGCCATCATTTATTCATTAGTTCACTGGTGTGTGGTGTTGTCCTTCATGTGCGACAAGACTCCCCAGTCCATGTGGATTGTACAGCCCCGAGGGTACCCCTGGTTGCAGTGGTGGGTACACCACACAGCAAGGTGTATACAGGGGGCCGCGACAGTTGCAGCCATTGACCTCTGAATGGGGTCATTGTGCTAAGTTTTGGTGGAGCAAGTCCGCGGTGTTGAGGCGCAGGGCGTGGCCTGCCCTGCTGTGCCGGGGGTGTAGCTTTTGAGGAGGGAACCCTCCACCAATGGATGGGGGGATTGGTTGTCCACCCACTGGGTTGGGGGTGAAGGGGGCGGGTTCAGAAATTGCGAGAGGTGGGGAGCCCGCTCATGATGCCACCGTGACGATGTCCCCATTTTGGAAATGCCCCCACCGCTGGCACCATGACTTTGGGGGCTGGCGCCTGGCATTTGCCTCCCGGCGGGCGCATATTTCGGTGTTCGACTGGGGGGGGGGGATCACCGGGAGGGCTTTCTTTCATTTTGTTGTTGTGTGTGTGTTTTTGGTTCCTGTTTCGGGGGGGGGGGGGGGGGCACAGAATGTGGGGGGCATCTGTTGTAATGTTCAAAGCAGTAGTCTGGGGTGCGATCAAAGACCCCTCACATGGCCCGAGCAGCGCCGGAAGTCATGCCGTGGCAGGACAGCGCCAAGGAGGGGAACCAAAGGGTCTAGTGCAGGTGGCAAAACAAAACATGGTCGACTGGGGAATCAGATTGTAGGAGGTCCACAACCACAAAAGGTCATGGTGGCACAAGAGCGCAAAGGCGAAGCACACCACGGAAACGCGGGGGAACCGGGCGTCAGCGAGCAGCCAGGCATGTCATCATCACTTTGGCATCCCACGATGATGCGATTGCCTTCAAAAGCCACTTGCCCTGGGGATAAATGTCGGCAGTTCGATTGCCGCATGCTTTAATATGCCACATAAAAATGAAATAAACGGAGGAAGCCCCAGTGCAAATGACCGAAAATAAAGTTGTGTGTCCATGTGAAGCACATCACCAGGGCTTTGCAGTTGGGGTGGGGGCTGGGGTGGCGGCTGCGAACGCAAACTCTCGCATGCACAATATCCCCCCAAACAGTTACCAATCAGGCTCGATAGCAGTTTACAAAGAACATGTACGTGCGCAACCTGACCTCATTCCTCACTCAGCACAAGCCTGAAATTGGAACTTAATGTTTCACGGCGATGAAGGCTCGGTGGACCCAGTTGGAGGGGGCAAGGGGCGCAAAGAGGCCCCACCCGTGCCCCAAACTACGTTCAGACACAACCAGCTGGCATGCTTGAAGGGACACTAAATTTCTTGTAGCGGCAACAAGATACCGGCCAATCCCACCCGCCCTCGTACGCATGTTTTGTCCCAAAGCGAGCCACGCAGAACCACCCAGTAACGCAGCAACAGCAGCAGATCTCAGGAGCTTCAACGCACGCGAACCCGTACATACGCGGTCACATTATCCTTCTAGCCCAACCCGTGCCCTTTCCAAGGTGAGTGAGTGCGGAGGCACAGATTCCGAAAACCATGTGCACAGTCGCCACTGCCGCAAGAATTTTCGAACCAAATCCCTGTGTCTGGGTGCTTTGGGTGCAAGCAAGTGCACAGGTGCAGACATGTGCGGATGCCTTCCGTGCGCCCCACCCCCTCCGTGCATGCGCATGTGTGCCCCCAACGACTGCACAGACACACCCAACTGAATCGTGCTGGTCTCCCGGTCTTTCTCTTTCCGGATGCTCAACGGAGTGTCAAACATCACAAGCCCTCGCTGGACCTCAAATTGGCAGTCCATCAGCATGTGCTCATAACCATGCACCTGCGTGTGAGGGGCGTAGAGATCAATACTGAATCAGGGGGGGGCACATGAACATGGCCACGTCGCTCCTTCAATTCCCCATCATCCAAGGGCTCCTAAACTGTCAATGCGTGGGGTGCTTCGGGCAGCCTGGTGCTTCGGGCAGCCTGACTGGACCTCTCCTCCCATTGTTTCGTGCAGCAGGTAGCGCCATGGAGAAACGGGGTTGAGCTCCTTCAGGACCTCCCGGCCCAAGGCATTGGGGGGTTGCCCCAGAGTGGGGGTTGGTGGGTCTGAGGGCAAGGGCTTGCAATGGCACACACAGACCGCACCGGCCGTTACTGGAACCTCGAAAATCCACAAATGGAATCGGGGTGACGCGGGGGTCCACACACATCATCACGTCCCTGTGGCATGAACTGATTCGGTATTGTTTCAAACCATTTTGATCCCCCCAAAAATGGTCCATGCCTTCGCGCCGAAGGCGCCACAGTTGCTGACTGATGAGCCATTCACATGGCGCCTCGGAACCGACCACAAAAGGGGCTCAATGGGCCAGGCTGCAAGGGTGATGGCCAAGAGACCTCGCAGTTTAAGGCGAACCAAATAGCGGTACCGACGAGGGGTGCGGAGTTCTCGAGCGGGCTCAGGGCTTGTCATCGAGGAAAGCGTACCTCAATTGTGGAAATAACCATAACTCGCTTTTTTATCTTGTTTTTGGCGCAAGTCGCGTAACTTTTTTTTTTGGCGTAAGGCGTGTTTTTTTTCGACGGAAAATTTTTTTGTGGAAGTCGCATGGACTTTTTTTTTTTTGGCGTAAGTCGCGCATGGGAAAAAAAACCCTTTTTTCCAAAAAAAGGTGGGGAAACACAAGAACCACCCAATAACTGCCATTGCTACCGGAGGAGGTGACGGAGGAGGTGAAGCATATAGCCCCCACGGACATTTTGGGTACCTCCAGCACGGGTAAAGCAATGGAGCCGTGGCGTGAAGGGTGGCTTTTATGCTCATCGCCGGCAGATGGCGGAAATAACGTGGAGCACACTCATCATGACCGCAAACAAAAAATGCAATTTGCCCTTCGGCCTTTGGCAAGCGGAATCAAAATGACTATGTTGCTGCCGGCGCCACTGGCTACGAAGCTCAAGCCGGCGATACCACCCGAGTCTGGTCACCTCGGGCCAACTACATTCTTTGCATGCAACCATAATGGCGTGGGGCCAACTACAAGAAGTCAGCAAACACACGCTTGTAGATCAAATCAGACTTTGTGTCCGATGCCTTCGGCTTTGCACGCGGATTCGTGTTCCGCACACAAGCGTTACGGATGTCCTTCGCAAGCAACTTTTCCAGCTCTCAAATAAATTGTTTGTCGTTCACCAACCGACCCTCTGCGCCCTTTGGGTACGCCCCGGGCACCTCGAAAAGCTTCCCACGGATGAATACGTATGGACAGGCATCATCACTCGTGGGGAGGTTAGTGAGGTGCAGCCAGACAGGATGAGGCCGACAACCCCCCCAAAAAAAGTGGTGTATTCCTCCACCATACCCCCTCACATCCTATGACTTTTAGGTACTAAAACATGTTCCCTATGCCAAGGGGACCCCGTGGACACCGGTGCCGCCATGTGCGCACGCACCGTGCCCATTTCGTAAAATCCCACGACAGCCCCAAGACAACCCTTGTCTTCACGACAACACCCCTATCTTGGTTCAGCTATCTTACGACACCCCCTTGTCTTGACACTTGTCACGACCCCCTGTCCTAAGATAGCCCCCTATCTCGGCACCTGTCCCGAAGCCCTGTCGCAAAGCAACATTTTGGATTTCATTTCTTTCGATGGGGATGCTGGAAAAAACATAAAAATTGCGGTACTAGCCGCAAACTACCCAGAATGGACACATGTCCAATGTACCCATATTGTGGGTTGCCACTGCAACGCACCCCAATCATTGGCAAACTGCCCCACAGCCCGCCTATACGACTCCACCTCCTTATTGGTGAAACCAATCTTGTTCGACCAACACTTTTCCATATACCACAAACTTAGGAGCATGCGCTGGATCACGGTATGCAGGGGGATGCTTGTCCCACCTACAACCACACGCTCTTGAGGCCCCACATGCTGCTGAATAAGCCGCACAAGTTTTGCGTGCTTCGCCTGATCTCAGGCAAACCACCTTCCCCCCGCTAAATCAAAATTACCGTCTTTAGTGGGCCGCGGTGCGTCCTCGATTTCGGACGGGATGTGGGCAGCAACTTGCATCACGGATTGCACTGCACTCCGCAGCAAAGGGCCGAGGGCACGGGCTTATGAAATTTGGCCATCCCGAGCATAACCTTTTGAAAATTGCATTTACTGTTCTACAACAGCAATGCACCATGTCTCCAACACGACGTGTTGGGGGTATGGAGCGGAGGAAAGGCCCCATCGCATGGAAATTGTAAAATCACTAGGACGGAGGTTGTCACCTCCAAAGTCCTCGAATGCGAGGTCACAATGCCAACAACGGCATTTAAGTTTCATGTGCCCAGCGCACATCCCTTTCCCATCGCCCGTTAAGAAACATTCCACCTCAACGGTCACGGTGGGGGGGGCAATCCCATCGCGTTGTACATCAACCACCTGGGCATCTAGTTGCCCCAATTTGTCGGCTAGACGCAAGGGGTCGGCATCATCTAATCCATCGAACGTAAACCACGTGGACCACAAACTAGGCCTCCCCGCGCTGCGTGTACTATCTGCTAAGTCAATGTACATGTCCCCACATGCCACTTGCCTTCCAAAAAGGGGTGGCATCCACACAAATGACAATACGAAACTTCGGAGGTACGCGGCCTTGGGGTTGTTGCATGAGTGCAAATTCACACGTTGCTCCACCACGTCCCGGAGGTTGAAGAGGGCCCCGCAACGAGCCCATCCCACACTGGGCTTGAACACCACCGGCTTCGACCCGTAGGGGATGAGGGCTTGGCGCACCCGTCGTAGGGTGGCCCTCCTACATGTCCTCGGGAGTTTGTCCAAATTGCGGACAGAAATTTTCATCCTTCGGAATTGGCCCACCAACAAAACACCTCCTCACTCTCATCGCAGTCCTCAAATTGCCCCTCTAGCCGCAGGGTGTGATGACCCTTGGTGTCCGTGATGATCCGGGTGGGTTCCCGCAGAATTGCCGTAGCGGCTTTCTCTAGCATGCGCAAGCGCTCATGGCACTATCGGTTGGACAAAGTCCGACTAGGTGCCAAGTGGAGCTTGGCCACACTAGAGCACAGGGTGTCAAGAATCTCGGACAAGCTGCCAAAGGCCATTCACCTGTCAACAAACAATGCAACACCATGCAGCAGCCACTAGGCAACGAAACCCATAAGTGTCTCACGAACCGTGTTCAAGACAGGTTACCAAGATAGGTACTAAGATAGGGGGGATATCGCCGGACAGCCCCTTGTCTTAGTACCTGTCTTGGTGACCTGTCGCCGGACAGCCCCCCTGTCTTAGTACCTGTCTTGAGACATACCCCTGTCCAGACCCCTGTCTCGGTATCCTATCGTGCTATCCCATCACCTTCATTCTCGGGTGATGCAGTAGAACCACACCCCCCCCCCCCTGCATTACGGTGGCACACACCCTTCCTCCATTGTGATCACGGCAACCATCAGTGCTGCCGAAATTCCATTGCATGGCGCATCAATTGTGATCCCGTGCTTCACTTACAGATTGCAACTCAGGTTCAGTTCATATTGCTTCTATGGTCTTTAAAATAATCTGAGCACCGTGGCAAAACGAATTCTGATGTCGGCTGGCCATCAGGCGACCTCTGCAACAAAAGGAAGAAAATGAATATCAGGCTCACACAGGGGAGCCACGTGATGACCAAGTGATACAATTTAAAGTGAAAATCAAGCCCCCGCATGGAGAGGGGTGCACACTCTATGCAACTCATTTATACCGCGACTGATGCATTGACAACTGACCCCCCCCCAGATACAGGGAGAGGGTTGGTCAACTCCCTAAATAGTAAGGAGCCTGCCACGATCCCTAGACAGGGGGTGACGGCAAAGTGTTCTAGGGGGGAAGGGGATAGTGCTAATGGTGAAAAACCCAAAAGGGACAACCTTGCATCGGAGTGGATTGGCCGTATTGGGATTGTGAATGGGACTGGGTTGAACTGCCCTTCGCTGCCATGGACTGATACAGCTCCCTCCGCTGTGCTGCCATCTCCTTCTATGGATCGAGTTGCGTTTTCAGGCTGTTAGCCTGGCTCTGTCCTTGGGCTAGCCGGCCTTCGAGCTCCACCCGGAGAGCCTTCTCCTGGTTGACTTGCACCTTGAGGTCCGAGACCTCCACCTGGGCCTCCGCGGTTGTCTTCTTGGCCGGCTCGAGCGCTTCCTTCAAAGGGGCTGTGACCTCCTGCGGCTTGTCTTGATGCTTCCGGCGCTCCTCAAAAACTACCTCCTTCAGGACACTTTGGTGCTCCTTCTTGAGTGCACGGACCACCGTGTCGTGTGCCTCGAGCGCCTTGATCTCCGTGGACGCAGCGCCCTTTGCGGGGCGTGGTGATTGCTCTGCCCTTGCGACGCTCCTCGCCGAAAACACTGGCTCCTCCAAGGTGCCCTTGGTGGTTTTCGGCTTTTTTGTGGGGTGTACGTCCACGTCCGAATCTCCTTTGTCTTGGGCCTCCACCTTCTCCGACTTGACTTGCACCGCGTCTAGTTCCCGTGACCGGAACTCATTCTCCACCGAGGTGCGCCCGTGGTCCGCGACTGGCTCCCCACCAATGGTCCTGCACTTCGACAAGCTGGTCCAACGGCTGTGGTTCCATGTGTAGTTCAAAGGGGCCTGCACGAGGAATCGCTCCTTGATCTGTGTCTTACCCCCTCCGCGAGGCTGACTTGTGCACCGCACCAGTGCTCCAAGAGTACCAGTTCCGTCCCAGGCAGGGCTGTTGACTGCAATGGGCATCCCCTTGGTACACGCTAGAAGATCCAATCTCGTTGTAGCCTAGACGCCGCTAGAGCGGCTAGAACGAAAAAAAAACTAGTGGTTGCCCCGACCCATGGGCATAGGGGGACGGGGGTATGAAGGGTGCAAATTGGACCCCTATTACCATACTAGGGGGTCCATACCTTGTTTTTCCGAAAAACACATTTTTGACCTGAAATTCAACAAGAACAAAAAACCGTTCTAGGAACGTTCTAGCACCATTCTAGCGCCGCCCCGCTAGAACGGCGCTAGAACGTCGCTAGAGCGCTTCGCTAGAACAAGGCTAGAGCAAAACATGCACACACATTTGGCACGTAAAAGACACCAATGTGGGAAGGGGGGGGGTTCCATGACACATAGACACATAGAAACCATCACATTTGGTACATGTCTAGTCATATGTGCGCACACACACACACACACATGCACGCACACATTCCGACGTAGGCACGGGCACTGTGGGGTTGCCCTCCCTTCAAGCGTTGGTTGGGGGGGGGGGGGGGCTTTGCTTTTGCCACACATTTTTCAGGGGGGGGGCTTGAGAACTACCTTGGGCAGGGGGCAGGGGTTGAAATTAGGGGTTTGGGAGGGTGTTCTGTTCTTTGTTTCACAGGTGGTTTTTTGTTGGATTTTTATGGTATTGGACTGCCGAACTCCAATTTCAAGTTGCAGGCATGCCATGCAATGCTGTGCAGTGTTGTGGTGTGTTGTGGTCTCGCAAGGTGTAAAGTGGTGTGATGTAGTGTGGTGTGATGTGGTGTGCGGCGGTCTGCTTTATTGTGCGGGGCGGGTCGTGTGTTGTGGTCACATGAGGTGCGCTGTGGTGTGTTGTGTTGTCATGTGGTGCGGTCGGGTGTCATGTGATGTGGTCTGGTGTCATGTGGTGTGGTCTGGTGTCATGTGGTGTGGTGTGGTGGGGTGGGGTATCGCGCGGTAGGGTTGCCTGTCTGGTTGGTTGAAGGGTGTGTTGGTTGCTGGGCAGGTTGGGTTGTTTGGCAGCTTGAGTTATTTGTTGGGTGTTTGGCTGGTTGGGGCATGCTGTGTGGTGTCTGCACCCTGTGGTGTTAGGTGCCGTATGCCGCTGTATGCTCTGTGATGTCATGTCTGTGCACACATGCACGCACACATTCTGACGTAGGCACGGGCACTGTGGGGCTGCCCTCCCTTCAAGCGTTGGTTGGGGGGGGGGGGGGGGGGGCTTTGCTTTTGTCACACATTTTTCAGGGGGGGGCTTGAGAACTACCTTGGGGGGGGGGGTGAAATCAGGGGTCCGGGAGGGTGTTCTGTTCTTTGTTTCACAGGTGGTTTTTTATTTGATTTTTATGGTATTGGACTGCCAAACTCCAATTTCAAGTTGCAGGCATGCCATGCAATGCTGTGCAGTATTGTGGTGTGTTGTGGTCTCGCAAGGTGTAACGTGGTGTCATGTAGTGTGGTGTGCTGTGGTGTGCGGCGGTTTGCTGCAGTGTGCGGGGGGGGGGGGGGGTCGTGTGTTGTGGTCACATGACGTGCCCTGTGGTGTGTTGTGTTGTCATGTGGTGCGGTCGGGTGTCATGTGATGTGGTATGGTGTCATGTGGTGTGGTCTGGTGTCATGTGGTGTGGTGTGGTGGGGTGGGGTATCGTGCCGTAGGGTTGCCTTTCTGGTTGGTTGAAGGGTGTGTTGGTTGCCTGGCAGGTTGGGTTGTTTGGCAGCTTGGGTTATTTGTTGGGTGTTTGGCTCGTTCGGGCATGTTGTGTGGTGTTTGCGCCCTGTGGTGTTAGGTGCCGTATGCTGCTGTATGGTGTGTGATGTCATGTCTGTGGGTACCCATGTAATTACTGCCATTCCAAGGGAGGGGGGGGGGGCTCATTAGCACTTACTATTCTTGTTCTAGCTGCGTTCGAGGGAGGCGTTCTAGCGGTGATCTAGAGCGGCCGCTAGAGCGCGGCTAGATCACCGCTACAACGGCTCCCGCGAACGCCGGTAGGACAAAAATAGTAACTGCTTATCAGCCCCCCCCCCCTCCCTTGGAATGGCAGTAGTTACAAGGGTACCCACAGATAGACATCACAGAGCATACAGCAGCATACGGCACCACACACCACAGGGTGCAAACACCACTCAGCATTCCCCAAGCGGCTAAACACACAATAAATAACCCAAGCTACGAACCAACCCATCCTGCCAAGCAACCAACACACCATTCAACCAACCACACCAACCACACCACATGAAAACACAGCACACCACAGGGGACGTCATGTGACCACCACACACTACCCCCCCACACAGTACAACACACCACAGCCAATCACACACTACAGCAGACCGCAGCGCAACACATCACACCACAGCACACCACACCACATGACACAAGGCCACACCACATGACACCAGACCACACCACATGACAACACATCACACCACAGCGCACCTCATGTGACCACAACACAACACACCACGCCACTACACAGCATAGGACACCATAGGAGATCAAACACCACAACAGACTACAAGACGGCACACCACACCACTTTACACGTTACGAGACCACAACACACCACAACACTGCACAGCATTGCATGGCATAATTGCAACTTGAAATTAGAGTTCGGCAGTCCAATACCATAAAATACCAATAAAAAAACCACTTGTGAAACAAAGAACAGAAAACCCTCCCAAACCCCTGAGTTCAACCCCCCCCCCTATCCAAAGTAGTTCTCAAGCCCCCCCCTGAAAAATGTGTGACAAAAGCAAAGCCCCACCCCCCAACCAACGCTTGAAGGGGGGGCAGCCCCATAGTGCCCGTGCCTACGTCAAAATGTGTGCGTGCATGTGTGTGTGTGTGTGTGTGTGATAATTTGTTTTTTGTGTTCTATGCAGGCCATTAGATCGTTCTACTATTGATCTATTCTAGGCTAGAACATCTAGGCTAGAGTGTTCCAGCATAGAACGAGATTGGGTCTTCTAGCGTGTACCAAGGGTCTTCACGTCGCGCAGTTTGAGATGGCCCTCGCTGTCGCAGAAGTTTATGACGGCTCGCTTGTAGTACACGGTCACACCGTTCGAGTCCCACGCGGCATCGGACGGTGTCCGGACCACTGCACTGCCGCATGGCACCGGGGCCGTGGTCTCTCGCCCGACATGAGCGGGAATTCCCGCGAGGGGGCGGCCTGCAGCACCCCATCCTTCTGCCCCACATCCTTCTACCCCGCATCCTTATCCCCCTGATCCTTGTTGCCGACGAACGAAACGAAACGGCGAACTCTGGAGGCGACAGGGGTTGTCAGGTCCATGGGCGGAACAACATCCACTGAGGCCTCAAGTGAGAGAGCACGTAACGACAGGGGAGGCATGACAGAGACCGCGACAGGCAACCATCGTAGGACAGGGACTTAGGACAGGGCACCAGGCAGGGGGGCTGTTGTGGGACAAGGCATGAAGACAGGGTACAAGACAGGACAGGGGGACTGTCATCGGACAGGGGGGCTGTCGGCAGGGCTGTCATGGGGGCTTGTCACGGGACAGGAGGCTGTCTCGATGCATGTCGTAGTCGGCTGTCGCAACACATGGATCGCAAACGAGATTAGCAAACACGTGTTATGCACAGCGTGGGAGTTGTCTCGGTAGTGCACCTGCTGGCAGGCACACGTCTCGTAAGCTCCATTCTCCGTGTCGCATTTATCGCTACCAAACTGGGCCCGGATCCCCTTCTTTGGTGTTGCCACCTTGGAAACCCTTGAGGATTGTTTTTCCCGTGGGGTGATCCGGCCGTATTACCGCGCCATACGAAAATCTAAGAGAGGCGTTTGCGGGGGAACAAGCGTGCACCACAAGACACGGCCACGTGTGGCTGAGAACTGCGGATCAGGAGGAGAGTGAACAGCAAAGCCCCCAAATTGTACGTTGCGAAGAATGATACCCACACCGGGGGGGACGTGAACGGTGGCGAGGACGGTATCAAAACCGGTGGAAACGATGGAGTTGCCATGGCAAAAGTGACGTAATGGACATGCTCAGGGCTGGGTGCAGAGCCACCCATGCTCCGCACTTCGGTGAGTGCCCGAGGCATGTCAACCACCGTGATATTCCAATGACGGAAACATAAGCACAAAGAAATCTGCGGGATCAGCCAGCTCTCTCGGCTACGCCACCACGGGCCCCAGCGCGTCACCCACATACCGGGCCACGGTCCCAATATATAAGGCATAGGATAGGTTGTCGCCGAGCCGCTACCAAATACCGCGGGCGGCCTCCAGAGCCCTTGCCCTGCACCCCCCACACAACGCCTCCAACCTAGCCACAGGGTCAGCCAGCTGCAAAAATGTGGGGACAAACACGAAGTGCACCACCAAAGGGCACCCAAACAACAGCAAGTTGACCTGGCACAAGATCCACTGCTGGACCCACAAACCAACAGACGCCCTACCACGCACCCCTTAGTAAATGGCCCCCGCATTGTCAAGGAAAAGGGTTACCCCTCCCCAACTCATGTGACAGGCCAACCGCACTGCCTTCCATACCCCCCAAAGCTCGGCAATCGGCTGGTTCACCCTGCGCGCACGTGAACCCAACGAAAATATCGTGCCCAACCACTCCACGCGAGTGCCCAGCCTGGGAGAGAGAAGACCCACCCTATAACCCTGCTCTTCCCGCAGTGAGTCCCAAGCTGCGTCCACAAAAAGATTAGGGTAGACCAATACAGGATGGTCGTAGCGGATTCCACAAGGGGCCAATACTCCTCCAAACTTGCTGACCCCCAAACCAGGCCTCAGCCCTCCAAGTGTCCAACTCAATGTGCCCCCAGCCGGTCTCCACAGCAGCATAACATGCCCGAGAAGCTGGGCCACAGCCTCACCCACACCCGCAGGTAACCTATCACAGCGCTCGCGACCCCACACAACCCACGCCAGGGAGCCCACCGCCATCGGTCCCAAGCCCGTACGCGGCTGCATAGCCCACTACGGTGAGCCCATAAACGACTGCCAGCAACCTTGGGTATACGGCGTAACGCTTAGCCGCAGCCATGTCAGGACCAACTTCGCAAGCGAAAAATGCGTGTTGGTGATGGTCCCCCCCGCCACGTTGAAAAACTGACCCACGCAATGAAGCGATTGTGTAGGCACCAACGTGCTTTTAGAGCTAACGAGGAACTTGGCTTCTCGCAACCGTGCCGCCACCCGACCCGTCACCTCGCGCAGCCTAGCCCTATCCCTAGCAACCAACAGAAAATCAGCCAAATGATGGATGAGTAAAATGTCGGGGGGGGGGGATGAGATCCCGAACCAATGACCCCAATAGTCGCTGGCACATAACCGGCGAATGTTTCCAGCCAAAGGGCAACCTCTTCATGTCTCACAACTTGACCCCGAACCTAAACCTAAACATCCCCTCAGACCCTGCACTTAGCAAGAAACTCCAAAAAGCGTTTGATAAATCTACGTGCGTCATGCCTAGGTCACCCCCCCCTGCAACTACTCCCCCAAAGCCATCCAAGAAGCCAAGATAAAGTGGGGCGGCGCCGCCGCGTTCCTTGGGGTGCAATCCAAAATCATGGAAGCCTTGACATCTTTCCTGGGGATAACAAAAGGGGTACAATTGGGCCCTCCCCGCTCACCCTGCCGCACCTGGAATTCAGCAAACACTCCTTGGCCCTTCGGCACCTCCAGCATCACCTCCGTCTCCGTGCTCCGGTAACCCTTCCCCTCTGGCAGCTGTACCCGCGCAGGCGCTGAGGCAGGCTAGCCGGTACGAGCTGGTCCCAAAGTTCCCTTGGGATTGAGCACTCATCTCACCCATCTCCCCCAACCCTTTACGTAAAATCTCATCCGAAATGGTCGCTTTCTTGGGGCGAGGGGACGTCCCCGGATGGGCCAAGGACTCAAAAGCGTCTCTGTCATGTCCCCCAATACCCCAAGAAAGGTGTAACTATCTCCCCCGTCCCCCAGTCGTCCGCCGCTGCGAAGACCCTCTGCGCCAGGACGGTGCATCTACCCACGAGCCGTCGAAGATCGACTCCGAGCTTGGGGGCCAGCCACAACGCCACCCGCGCCAGCTCCGCCAGGCAGCGCACCAGTGCCGGCCAGCTGGGGTCGCTTCGGGCCTCCCCCTGCACCCTTAAGCCGCGCCCCTGACACACTCCGGACGCGACCAGCAACGCCCCCGCCGGCATGTCCTCTTCCCCCCCCCACAGCCGCCACTCCCACCGGCGCACACGTCGTCCACGGCCAACGCATACTCCCGGCAGGAGCCATAGGCGGCCTGATCCCCCTCCCCGGGGTACCCCGCACTAGGGGGGGGGGGGGGGTTGGACCCCCCAACGCCCTGTCGGGGCCTTGCCCCAACAACGAAGCGTCCCCCCCTCCATCCCCCGCTCCCGCCCCCGCCCCTGGGCTCCCCGTCTGAGGCCATGGACACGCAGATGGCCTCATTGCCAGCTGGTGCCCTCCTCGGCCCAGGAGCGGGAGGCTTAGGAGCCCTCCCTGTGGCGCCCTCCTTAGCACATGAAACGCCCCCATCGGGGGTAGTGATGGCTTCCAAAGTGACAAGCTTCTCGTGACGTTTCGGCGCCCTACCCCCCCTCTTACCGCCAGCCGACGTCTTCAGGCTTGGACACACGTTTAGCCGTCCCACCTCAGCGGTCGGGGCTCGCCTCCTTGGACGCCTCGCGGGAGATGGGGGGGGTTCAGATAGGGACCCCTCATCGGAGGATGTCGTTTCCTCTGACGCGTGCTCATCGTTCTCCCAGGCCCTCTCCATAGCCGCTCCTCGTCCCCGTCGACCCCCTTCCCCTGAGTTTCGCGAGACTCTTGTTCGTGGGCCAAGGTCATCCGAGTCAAGATCTGCCCCCATGCGCTGTTGCCCCCCCCCCCCAACTTCTCGGTGGCAAATTGCCCCCCCGCCCACACTTGGCTTGCCGCCACGTCCCGTAACTCCACCGTGTCCTTGTCCCCGGGCCACGGCAGGAGGAGGTCGCCTAGCACCCTCGGATCTTGGAAATCCTTGGCATACGCCATGGCCGTGCGCTTATCCGCCTACCTCCCGAAGGACACACGTTTCCGGCGGGCCGCGCGCCCACGCAGCCGCCCCCCCCCCCCCCCTGCGGTCACCATGCCACCTCCCATCCTTCCACTCAGTCCCTTGGAGGAACCTCGCCAACGTCTTTCAAACGCCGCAGGTCACCCAGGAACGACCCGCTCGTCGCCCTCCCAACCCTTCGTGTACTTGCGCAAGTACTCTCCCCAGGCCATCGACCATTTAGACCATCGGCGCCATCTCCGGCCAATGATCCCTCTTTTTGTAGCCGAGAAACCAAGAGTTTCCCCCCCCCGAATATATGCCACCCGGATGGACGCGGCTTCACCAACCCGAAGGAATGCAAACAAGGACAAACACATAAGCGCCACCATGGGCCTCCCACCCGGCTCTCCCCACCCTCTTCGCGCCGCTTCTCGCAATACCCGAGGGAAAAAGTAAAATTGGAACCCGGGACCCCCTCCGCTCTTGGCAAAACGCCTGTGAATCGGGGCCATGGTTGCGGGGATCCAACCCATGTCCTCATCAATCCGCACGGCCGCGATTGTCCCCCGCATTGTTGACGACGAGGCCCAATCCCTGGACTGTTGCAACAAGTATCCAGAAAGGACCTCCCCCTTCCCCTTCCCCGGGCTCCCCATGGCGTATTTCCGCAATTTCCCCAACGACCCCCCCCAACGTCTCGAGATGCGGTCAGCAACAGAATGAAGCGCGGGCGCTTCCGGGCTATCTCCCGCCTCTGGCGCTCTTGCCTCCCAGAGGCGTCCCCAAGCGAAACGATACCGGTCCGCCCGCCACGTCTCTTCCCCGTCTAATCCCCGCCCCCCCCGGCGCCCCCGGTCCACGGGATCCTCATCAGCGATTCACCCTATCCAATGGGGACAGTCATCTCTCCAATGGAGGGCTTGCTCCCTGCTCAGCCCCTTCTGGATGCACCGCTGGCAGGGCCGACTGGGCTTGCCCGACAAAGGGGCCCACTTAAGGTTGCTTCCCAATGTCTTAAAGCATGGATCAGCTTGGTGCAGCGCCACCTCCAGGACCCGGTAAAATCCCGGCTGCGTAATAGCACCAACCCCGCCCCCCCCCCTCTCCCCCACCCTTGGATTCCGTCTGATTCCCGCCCCCCCCCTTCTTAGAACCACCCCATTTGGCGCCATACTCCCATTGGTTTCGAACCATGCCCACCCAGATCCCCCGGGCAAACTTGTCCCAAGGTGTCCCCCGATCCTGCGGATCCGTCAACACAATGTCGGGGTCTAGCCCCCCCCCCCCCCTTCCCCCCTTACACCCCCTCCATGTCTTCGGCCACCCACTCTTCCCCGAGCCCCCCCAGCAACTCCCTTAAGAGCTTGCATTGCCCCGACATCCACCGGGGCAGATGCGGGGCGGCCTACTTCTTCTCCACATTGGCCAGCGAAATCGGTGGGATGGGCTCCTCCTTCTCCTCCTGCTGCTTCTTCTTCCCCTTGCCGCTCTTCAGCTCCTCCACCTGCTTCCGCGGGCTGTTGGTGCTGGTGGCCAGCAGCTGCAGCTGCTCCCCCTGCAGCCTCATCATATCCATTATCTTCTCCAATACCTGCCCCGTCCCATCCTCCCCGCCCAGTGGCTCCCCCTGTGCCCCAGCCTGTCCCGCCTCACCCTGCCCTCCCCTTGCCACCCCGCGGAATCGGACCTCGATGTGGTCACCCTCGTACAGAGTCTCTGCCTCGTCCCGCAGCACTCTCCCCCCGCCTACCCAAACACCACGTCCCCATGGGTGCCCCCTATACCACTTGCACCGCGCGCTGCAGCCCTTCTATCCCTCCTACGTGCCGTTGGCACCACCCCTCCGGTCCTTGTACCCACACGCGGGCCAGTTGACACGAACCCCTGCAGCAGCTCGGAGGCCCCTCCGGGCAGGGCCCGGCACATCCACCCCCCTCGGCTACGGCCAAATGCCCACTGGTGTGGTTGCTTTGGGCGCCGGCAGGGTAGCTTCCGTGCCTGGCCCCTGCCCTTCGGGCCCCCTCCACGCCTTGGGCGTCCGGCCCACCGGCCCCTACCTCACCGCCTTTCCCTCTGTGCCCCCCTTGTACTCCATGGTCTCCCGCTGCTTGTCCGGGACCTTGGTTCCTCTGCTGCCAGCCGCGGTAACCGGGCATTCTTCGTCAACTCCGCCTTGCAGAACTACGGCAATCTGGACTGCCGAATCTCCTTCTCGCCTTGCAGCCGCTGCCCGGCGCTCCACGTAAGCTGCTGCGGTGCCAGCTCCGTAGAGGCCCCGAAGGCGGGCCTTCTCGATTCACCCAGAGCCCGTCACGGCCTTGGGATCCCGTGCAATGTGCACGGATTTAAGCCCCGGTTGTCGGCCGAAGGCCATGCGATTCGTAACAAACAAAGTCATAGGTTAGAAAAACCTGTTACCAAACAACAAAGGTCCCACAAGCTCTCCAAAGAAGACAACAGTTCAGCGGGAGCCAAACTGTCGGTACAAGTGGGTACTCTTGTCGCACAACATAAAGAAGCTTGCCGTACCCGGTAGACTCGGGATGTCGGTGACCGTCTTTGCCTTCAATTCCAAGTGCCAACTTGGGTTGGTGCGGCACGCCCCACAACATGTACAAGCCTGCGAGTAGCTCCGGCACACCAGCTCTTCTTGACAAAGCGTGCAAGGGGAGCTTTTGCTGGCGCTTTGTTTCTTGTTGCAACCTGTGCATGGTCCGATTTGACAAAGATTGTCGGGCAGAGGGGCCATGGTGCAATCAAGGGGCGGCAAAAGTAGATATCCGGCACGGTGGGTCACAAGATGTGTCCCAAAGCCCATAACAACGAGGACCGACAGCTCATACATACCGCTGCGCTTCCCAGGAAGGCGAACAATGCAGTTGGATGGGCGGATCAACGACTCTCCGGCCACCGTGGGGAACGGCAACGTGTTCCATGGCTGCGACAAACCTCCACAACTGAAGGGGACGAAGTACCCGTTCATTGTACTATACGCCGCATGTGACCCAACAACCAGAGTGTAGGAAGTAAGGAAGACCCCGTCGTCAAGAACAGAGCGTCTTTGAACTGCACGAGGAACCAGCAGCTGCAGCTGCCCCCCCTGCTGCCTCATCATCTCCATTATCTTCTCCAATGCCTACCCCGTCCCACCCTCCCAGCCCAGTGGCCCCCCCTATGCCCCAAAATGTCCCGCCTCACCCTCCCCTCCCCTTGCCACCCCGCGGAAACGGACCTTGATGTGGTCACCCTCGTACAAAAGCTCCGCCTCGTCCCGCAGCATTCTCCCCCCCCTAACCAACCACCACGTCCCCATGGGTGCCCCCCATAGCACTTGCACCGCTCGCTGCAGCCCTTCCATCCCTCCTACGTGTCGTTGGCACCACCCCTCCGGTCCCTGTACCCACACCCGGGCCAGTTGACACGAACCGCTGCAGCAGCTCAGAGGCCCCTCCGGGCAGGGCCCGGCACATCCACGCCCCTCGGCTACGGCGGAATGCCCACCGGTGTGGCTGTTTTGGGCCCCGGCAGGGTAGCTTCCGCGCCTGGCCCCTGCCCTTCCGGCCCCCTCCCCGCCTTGGGCGTCCCGCCCACCGGCCCCTACCTCACCGCCTTTCCCTCTATGCCCCCCTTGTACTCCATGGTCTCCCGCTGCTCGTCTGGGACCTTGGGTCCTCTGCTGCCGGCCGCGGTAACCGGGCGTTCTTCGTCAGCTGCGCCTTGCAGAACTTCGGCGGTCTCGACGGCCGAATCTCCTTCTCGCCTTGCAGCCGCCGCCCGGCACTCCATGTAAGCCGCTGCGGTGCCAGCTACGTAGAGGCCCCGAAGGCGGGCCTTCTCGATTCGCCGAGAGCCCCTCACGGCCTTGGGGACCCATGAAATGCGCACGGATTTAAGCCCCGGTTGTCGGCCGAAGGCCATGCGATTCGTAACAAAAAAAGTCATAGGTTAGAAAAACCTGTTACCAAATAGCAAAGGTCCCACAAGCTCTCCAAGGAACACAACAGTTCAGCGAGAGCCAAACTGTCGGTACAAGTGGGTATTCTCGTCGCACAACATGAAGAAGCTTGCCGTACCCAGTAGACTCAGGATGCCGGTGACCGTCTTTGCCTTGAATTCCAAGTGCCAACCTGGGGTGGTGCGGCACGCCCCACAACATGTACCAGCCTGGGAGCAGCTTCGGCACACCAGCTCTTTTTGACACAGTGTGCAAGGGGACCTTTTGCTGGCGCTTTGCTTCTTCCTGCAACCTGTGCATGGTCCGACTTCACCAAGATTGTCAGGCGGAGGGGCCATGGTGCAATCAAGGGGCGGCAAAACCAGATATCCGGCACGGTGGGTCACAAGATGTGTCCCAAAGCCCATAACAACGAGGACCAACAGCTCATACATACCGCTGCGCTTCCCAGGAAGGCGAACAATGCAGTCGGATGGGCAAATCAACGACTCTCCGGCCACCGTGGGGAACGGCAACGTGTTCCATGGCTGCGACAAACCTCCAAAACCGAAGGGGACGAAGTACCCGTTCATTGTACTATACGCCGCATGTGACCCAACAACCAGAGTGTAGGAAGTGAGGAAGATCCAGTCGTCAAGAACAGAGCTTCTTTGAACTGCATGATGAACCGGCCCCGGTGATTCATGGGGAAGGCGCACCAACTTGACGAACAAAAGGGGGAGCTGCTTTTGGTCACCCGCAAAGGACGTTCACACCCTGTCAAGTTGCTTCATGGCAAGCCTGTGAACTAGTGGTAAAGGAGCCGTGTAACCATGGGAAAGAGTTGTCACTTCCTCGGCCGAGAGACCAAGCACGTCCTCAAGCTGAAGATCCTGATGAGGGGGCTTCGCCGTGACGGTCTCCCAGTGAAACTTGTTGCGGGCCGACCTGACCTCTTGTCGTAGCTCGTCGATGAGGTGGATGGGTTCGTTTGCGAGAACGTATGACTAGCGTCGATCTGAGTCCTCGCCATGTGCCTCCAGCGGTGTGGTACCGTCTGCCCCCTTGACACGCTCGTCGGACACGCCAATAAGTAGTGGTGGTGGTAGAGAGGGGATGGTAATGGAGTTTTGTCTTTGTGGTTCACCCATAGCGCAGCGGACGTTGTTCCCGGCCCGTGTTCACTCCATTGGTGAGGCAAGTCATTTCGGAGGGAGTTCACGGGACTTGACAAACTTGGATCCTTCTCCATGGACAGGCAAAGGCGGTGCCGCAAAGGTGCTTGCCATGATGTGTTTTTCCGAGAGGCCCCTTGGGGGCCATCTGCTTGGAGGTTTGGGCACCCGTGGTCATCCAAATTCTCGAGGTACACCGTCTCCTGGCGGCCATCCCCATCCATGGTAGCTTGGGCATACTCAAACAAATGCTCCAGGTCTTTGCCACTAGGCCGTACCACCACCAGCTGCAGATCTAGGTTTCCTTCGAGAATGTCGTGGAGGACGTCGCTGAAGCAGCCGGGGGATCGCTTGGTGGTGAATGCGGGCAGCATCTTGACATCCGCCATGGTACCATCGCATTGCACCTGCATACTCTCCCTTGTGAGGATGCATTGCGTGGGCATTTTGGCGGCATGGACCATTGCTGCCCCCGTCTTGATCCCCACACTGCCAATCCACCCCTTGGCAAGGTTGTCCACTTTCGGCATTGCCAGGAGGACAAAGGTGCTAATACAAGACAAGTGCTGTAGACAGCACTCAAGACAGGGGGCTGTCCGTGGGCAGGGGGTGCAGACAGGCTTCAAGAGAGGCGGCCGGCGTAAGACAGGTGGCACAAGACAGGGGGGCTGTCGTCCGACAGACCCCGTGTCTTGTGCAAAGACAGGGGCTGTCGTGAAAAAAAAAGTCGGCCGAAACGCAAGCCCACAACGCAACCACTTGTATATTCGGGCTAATTTCACCTGCCTGAGCGCCCAAAAACCCCAAGAACATGCACAGGTGCGGGGTATGGGGTGCTAAAAATGTGTTGCGACAGTGGGGGGGGGGGGGGGCTGCTAGCTTCATCCTTCCTGGCTACACCTCAGGAAAAGGAAGTGGAGTGCGCGGTCCGAGGTAAAACTGAGTTAAAAGAAAAAAATTTTTCATACAAATTTTTACTCAGTTTCAAAACCGAGGAAAAAAACAATTTGTTGCTTAGTAAGTGGGGTTTCTACTCAGTTGCAAAACTGATTAAAAAAATTTTTTTTACTCAATAAAGAGCTGAGTAGAAATGTTTTTTTACTAAGTAAAAAACTTAGTAGAAAAAAGAATGTTTTTCTACTAAGGAAAAAACTTAGTAGAAAAAAACTCTGCAGCGGTGGGGTTCCCCGAGACGGCAGGGGTGACGTAGCCACTTTGCCCACTTGTGGGCCACTTCTGATTTTACCCCCCGCTCTGCAGCGGTGCGGATCCCCAAGACGGCATGGGTGACGTAGCCACTTTGCCCACAAGTGGGCCAATTCTGATTTTGCCCCCCGCTCTGAAGCGGTGGGGATCCCCGAGACGGCAAGGGTGACGTAGCCACTTTGCCCACAAGTGGGCCACTTCTGATTTCCCCCCCCCCGCTCTGCAGCGGTGGGGATCCTCAAGACGGCAGGGGTGACGTAGCCACTTTGCCCATAAGTGGGCCACTTCTGATTTTGCCCCCCGCTGTGTAGCGGTGGGGATCCCCGAGACGGCAGGGGTGGCGTAGCCACTTTGCCCACTTGTGGGCCACTTTTGATTCCCCCCGCTCGCTCTGCAGCGGTGGGGATCCCCCAGACGGCAGTGGTGACGTAGCCACTTTGCCCACAAGTGGGCCAATTCTGATTTTGCCCCCCGCTGTGCAGCGGTGGGGATCCCCGAGACGGCAGGGGTGACGTAGCCACTTTGCCCACTTGTGGGCCACTTTTGATTCCCCCCGCTCGCTCTGCAGCGGTGGAGATCCCCCAAACGGCAGTGGTGACGTAGCCACTTTGCCCACAAGTGGGCCACTTCTGATTTCCCCCCCTGCTCTGCAGCGGTGGGAATCCCCAAGACGGCAGGGGTGACGTAACCACTTTGCCCACAAGTGGGCCACTTCTGATTTTGCCCCTCGCTCTGCAGCGGTGGGGATCCCCAAGACGGCAGGGGTGACGTAGCCACTTTGCGCACAAGTGGGCCAATTCTGATTTTGTCCCCCGCTCTGAAGCGGTGGGGATCCCCGAGGCGGTAGGGGTGACGTAGCCACTTTGCCCACAAGTGGGCCACTTCTGATTCCCCCCCCCCCGCTCTGCAGCGGTGGGGATCCTCAAGACGGCAGGGGTGACGTAGCCACTTTGCCCATAAGTGGACCACTTCTGATTTTGCCCCCCGCTGTGTAGCGGTGGGGATCCCCGAGACGGCAGGGGTGGCGTAGCCACTTTGCCCACTTGTGGGCCACTTTTGATTCCCCCCGCTCGCTCTGCAGCGGTGGGGATCCCCCAGACGGCAGTGGTGACGTAGCCACTTTGCCCACAAGTGGGCCAATTCTGATTTTGCCCCCCGCTGTGCAGCGGTGGGGATCCCCGAGACGGCAGGGGTGACGTAGCCACTTTGCCCACTTGTGGGCCACTTTTGATTCCCCCCGCTCGCTCTGCAGCGGTGGAGATCCCCCAAACGGCAGGGGTGACGTAGCCACTTTGCCCACAAGTGGGCCACTTCTGATTTCCCCCCCCGCTCTGCAGCGGTGGGAATCCCCAAGACGGCAGGGGTGACGTAACCACTTTGCCCACAAGTGGGCCACTTCTGATTTTGCCCCTCGCTCTGCAGCGGTGGGGATCCCCAAGACGGCAGGGGTGACGTAGCCACTTTGCCCACTTTTGGGCCACTTCTGATTTTGCCCCCCGGTCTGCAGCGGTGGGGATCCCCAAGACGGCAGGGGTGACGTAGCCACTTTGCGCACAAGTGGGCCAATTCTGATTTTGTCCCCCGCTCTGAAGCGGTGGGGATCCCCGAGGCGGTAGGGGTGACGTAGCCACTTTGCCCACAAGTGGGCCACTTCTGACTCCCCCCCCCCCGCTCTGCAGCGGTGGGGATCCTCAAGACGGCAGGGGTGACGTAGCCACTTTGCCCATAAGTGGACCACTTCTGATTTTGCCCCCCGCTGTGTAGCGGTGGGGATCCCCGAGACGGCAGGGGTGGCGTAGCCACTTTGCCCACTTGTGGGCCACTTTTGATTCCCCCCGCTCGCTCTGCAGCGGTGGGGATCCCCCAGACGGCAGTGGTGACGTAGCCACTTTGCCCACAAGTGGGCCAATTCTGATTTTGCCCCCCGCTGTGCAGCGGTGGGGATCCCGGAGACGGCAGGGGTGACGTAGCCACTTTGCCCACTTGTGGGCCACTTTTGATTCCCCCCGCTCGCTCTGCAGCGGTGGAGATCCCCCAAACGGCAGTGGTGACGTAGCCACTTTGCCCACAAGTGGGCCACTTCTGATTTCCCCCCCCGCTCTGCAGCGGTGGGAATCCCCAAGACGGCAGGGGTGACGTAACCACTTTGCCCACAAGTGGGCCACTTCTGATTTTGCCCCTCGCTCTGCAGCGGTGGGGATCCCCAAGACGGCAGGGGTGACGTAGCCACTTTGCCCACTTTTGGGCCACTTCTGATTTTGCCCCCCGGTCTGCAGCGGTGGGGTTCCCCAAGACGGCAGGGGTGACGTAGCCACTTTGCGCACAAGTGGGCCAATTCTGATTTTGCCCCCCGCTCTGAAGCGGTGGGGATCCCCGAGGCGGTAGGGGTGACGTAGCCACTTTGCCCACAAGTGGGCCAATTCTGATTTTGCCCCCCGCTTTGAAGCGGTGGGGATCCCCGAGACGGCAGGGATGACGTAGCCACTTTGCCCACAAGTGTGCCACTTGTGATTTTGCCCACCGCTCTGAAGCGCTGGGGATCCCCGAGACGGTAGGGGTGACGTAGCCACTTTGCCCACTTGCGGGCCACTTCTGATTTGCCCCCCCCGCTCTGCAGCGGTGGGGATCCCCAGGACGGCAGGGGTGACGTAACCACTTTGCCCACAAGTGGGCCACTTCTGATTTTGCCCCCCAGTTTGCAGCGGTGGGGATCCCCAAGATGGCAGGGGTAACGTAGCCACTTTGCCCACAAGTGGGCCAATTCTGATTTTGCCCCCCGCTCTGCAGCGGTGGGGATCCCCGAGACGGCAGGGGTGACGTGGCCACTTTGCCCCCAAGTGGGCCACTTCTGATTTCCCGCCCTGCTCTGCAGCGGTGGGGATCCCCAAGACGGCAGGGGTGACATAGCCAGTTTGCCCACAAGTGGGCCAATTCTGATTTTGCCCCCCGCTGTGCAGCGGTGGGCATCCCCAAGACGGCAGGGGTGACGTAGCCAGTTTGCCCACAAGTGCGCCCATTCTGATTTTGCCCCCCGCTCTAAAGCGGTGGGGATCCCCGAGACGGCAGGGGTGACGTAGCCACTTTGCCCACAAGTGTGCCACTTGTGATTTTGCCCACCGCTGTGCAGCGGTGGGGATCCCCGAGACGGCGGGGGTGACGTAGCCACTTTGCGCACAAGTGGGCCAATTCTGATTTTGCCCCCCGCTGCGAAGCGGTGGGGATCCCCGAGACGGCAGGGGTGACGTAGCCACTTTGCCCACAAGTGTGCCACTCGTGATTTTGCCCACCGCTCTGAAGCGGTGGGGATCCCCGAGAAGGCAAGGGTGACGTAGCCACTTTGCCCACTTGTGGGCCACTTTTGATCCCCCCCGCCGTTCTGAAGCGGTGGGGATCCCCGAGACAGCAGGGGTGACGTAGCCACTTTGCCCACAAGTGGGCCACTTCTGATTTTGCCCCCCGATTTGCAGCGGTGGGGATCCGCAAGACGGCGGGGGTGACGTAGCCAGTTTGCCCACAAGTGCGCCCATTCTGATTTTGCCCCCCGATCTAAAGCGGTGGGGATCCCTGGTGGGATGACGTAGCCACTTTGCCCACAAGTGGGCCACTTCTGATTTTGCCCCCCGCTCTGCAGCGGTGGGGATCCCCAAGACGGCAGGGGTGACGTAGCCACTTTGCCCACAAGTGGGCCAATTCTGATTTTGCCCCCCGCTGTGCAGTGGTGGGGATCCCCGAGACGGCAGGGGTGACGTAGCCACTTTGCCCACCTATGGGCCACTTCTGATTTCCCCCCCCCGCTCTGCAGCGGTGGGGATCCCCAAGACGGCAGGGGTGACGTGGCCACTTTGCCCACAAGTGGGCAACTTCTGATTTTGCCCCCCGCTCTATATCCGTGGGGATCCCCGAGACGGCAGGGGTGACATAGCCACTTTGCCCACAAGTGGCCCACTTCTGATCCCCCCCCCCCGCTCTGCAGCGGTGGAGACCCCCAAGACGGCAGGGTTCACGTAGCCAGTTTCCCCACAAGTGGGCCACTTCTGATTTTGCCCCCCGCTCTGCAACGGTGGGGATCCTCAAGACAGCAGGGGTGACGTAGCGACTTTGCCCACAAGTGGGCCACTTCTGATTTTCCCACCCGCCCTGAAGCGGTGGGGATCCCCGAGACGGCAGGGGTGGCGTAGCCACTTTGCCCACAAGTGGGCCACTTCTGATTTTCGCCCCCGCTCTGAAGCGGTGGGGATCCCCGAGACGGCAGGGGTGACGTAGCGACCTTTCCCACTTGTGGGCCACTTCTGATTTTGCCCACCGCTCTGCAGCGGTGGGGATGCCCAGGACGGCAGGGGTGACGTAGCCACTTTGCCCACAAGTGGGCCACTTCTGATTTTGCCCCCCGCTCTGCAGCGGTGGGGATCCCCGAGACGGCAGGGGTGACGTAGCCACTTTGCCCACAGGTGAGCCACTTGTGATTTTCCCACCCGCTCTGCAGCGATGGGGATCCCCGAGACGGCAGGGGTGACGTAGCCACTTTGCCCACTTGTGGGCCACTTCTGATTTTGCCCCCCATTCTGCAGCAGTGGAGATCCCCGAGACGGCAGGGGTGACGTGGCCACTTTGCCCATAACTGGGCGATTTCTGATTTCCCCCCCCTCGCTCTGCAGCGGTGGCGATCCCCGAGATGGCAGGGTCGACGTAGCCACTTTGCCCACAAGTGGGCCGGTTCTGATTTCCCCCCCGCTCTGCACCGGTGGGGATCCCCCAGACGGCAGGGGTGATGTAGCCACTTTGCCCGTAAGTGGGCCATTACTGATTTCCCCCCCCGCTCTGAAGCGGTGGGGATCCCCGAGACGGCAGGGGTGATGTAGCCACTTTGCCCATAAGTGAGCCACTTATGATTTTCCCCCGCTCTGAAGCGGTGGGGATCCCCGAGACGGCAGGGGTGACGTAGCCACTTTGCCCACAAGTGGGCCACTTTTGAATTTCCCACCCGCTCTAGAGCGGTGGGAATCACCGAGACTGCAGGGGTGATGTACCCACTTTGCCCACAAGTGGGCCACTTTTGATTTTGCCCCCCGCTCTGAAGCGGTGGGGATCCCCGACACGGCAGGGGTGACGTAGCCACTTTGCCCACAAGTGGGCCACTTCTGATTCCCCCCCCCCGCTTTGAAGCGGTGGGGATCCCCGAGACGGCACGGGTGATGTAGCCACTTTGCCCATAAGTGAGCCACTTATGATTTTCCCCCCGCTCTGAAGCGGTGGGGATCTCCGAGACGGCAGGGGTGACGTAGCCACTTTGCCCACAAGTGGGCCACTTCTGATTTCCCCCCCCGCTTTGAAGCGGTGGGGATCCCCGAGACAGCAGGGGTGATGTAGCCACTTTGCCCATAAGTGAGCCACTTCCGATTTTGCCCCCCGCTGTGCAGCGGTGAGCATCCCTGAGCCGGCAGGGGTGACGTAGCCACTTTGCCCACAAGTGGGCCACTTCTGATTTCCCCCCCCCGCTCTGAACTGGTGTGGATCCCCGAGACGGCAAGGGTGACGTAGCCACTTTGCCCACTTGTGGGCCACTTGTGATTTTCGCACTCGCTCTGAAGCGGTGGGGATCCCCGAGCACGGGTGACGTAGCCAATTTGCCCACTTGTGGGCCACTTCTGATTTTCACACTCGCTGTGAAGCGGTGGGGATCCCCGAGCACGGGTGACGTAGCCACTTTGCCCACAAATGGGCCACTTCTGATTTTCCTACCCGCTCTGAAGCCGTGGGGATCCCCGAGACGGCAGGGGTGACGCAGCCACTTTGCCCACAAGTGGGCCACCTCTGATTTTCCCCCTCGCTCTGCAGCGCTGGGGATCCCCGAGACGGCAGGGGTGACGTGCCCACTTTGCCCACAAGTGAGGCCACTTCTGATTTTCCCACCCGCTCTAGAGCGGTGGGGATCACCGAGACGGCAGGGGTGACGTAGCCACTTTGCCCACTTGTGGGCCATTTCTGATTTTGCCCCCCGCTCTGAAGCGGTGGGGATCCCCGAGACGGCAGGGGTGACGTAGCCACTTTGCCCACTAGTGGGCCACTTCTGATTTCCCCCCCCGCTGTGCAGCGGTGGGGATCCCCGAGACGGCAGGGGTGATGTAGCCACTTTGCCCATAAGCGGGCCACTTCTGATTTTGCCCCCCACTCTGCAGCGGTGGGCATCCCCGAGACGGCAGGGGTGACGTAGCCACTTTGCCCACAAGTGGGCCACTTGTGATTTCCCCCCCCGCTTTGAAGCGGTGGGAATCCCCGAGACGGCAGGGGTGACGTAGCCACTTTGCCCATAAGTGGGGCACTTCTGATTTTCCCCCCCGCTCTGAAGCGGTGGGGATCCCCGAGACAGCAGGGGTGACGTAGCCACTTTGCCCACAAATGGGCCACTTCTGATTTTCCCACCCGCTCTGAAGCGGTGGGGATCCCCGAGACGGCACGGGTGACGCGGCCACTTTGCCCACAAGTGGGCCACTCGTGATTTTGCCCCCCGCTCTGAAGCGGTGGGGATCCCGGAGACGGCAGGGGTGACGTACCCACTTTGCCCACAAGTGGGCCACTTCTGATTTCCCCCCCCCCGCTTTAATGCGGTGGGGATCCCCGAGATGGCAGGGGTGATGTAGCCACTTTGCCCATAAGTGAGCCACTTCTGATTTCCCCCCCGCTCTGAAGCGGTGGGGATCCCCGAGACGGCAGGGGTGGACTAGCCACTTTGCCCACAAGTGGGCCACTTCTGATTTTCCCACTCGCTCTTAAGCGGTGGGGATCCCCGAGACGGCAGGAGTGACGTAGCCACTTTGCACACAAGTGGGCCACTTCTGATTTTCCCACTCGCTCTGAAGCGGTGGGGTTCCCCGAGACGGCAGGGGTGACGTAGCCACTTTGCCCACAAGTGGGCCATTTCTGATTTGGCCCCCGCTCTACAGCGGTGGGGATCCCCGAGACAGCAGGGGTGACGTAGCCACTTTGCCCATAAGTGGGCCATTTCTGATTTTGCCCCCCGCTCTGCAGCGGTGGGGATCCCCGAGACGGCAGGGGTGACGTAGCCACTTTGCCCATAAGTGGGCCATTTCCGATTCCCCCCCCCTCGCTGTGCAGCGGTGGGGATCCCCGAGACAGCAGGGGTAACGTAGCCACTTTGCCCACAAGTGGGCCTCTTCTGATTTTCCCACCCGCTCTGAAGCGGTGGGGATCCCCGAGACGGCAGGGGTGACGTAGCCACTTTGCCCACTAGTGGGCCACTTCTGATTTTCCCACCCGCTCTGAAGCGCTGGGGATCCCCGAGACGGCAGGGGTGATGTAGCCACTTTGCCCATAAGTGGACCACTTCTGATTTTGCCCCCCGCTCTGCAGCGGTGGGCATCCCCGAGACGGCAGGGGTGACGTAGCCAGTTTGCCCACAAGTGGGCCACTTCTGATTCCCCCCCCCGCTTTGAAGCGGTGGGAATCCCCGAGACGGCAGGGGTGACGTAGCCACTTTGCCCATAAGGGAGCCACTTCTGATTTTTCCCCCCGCTCTGAAGCGGTGGGGACCCCCGAGACGGCAGGGGTGACGTAGCCACTTTGCCCACAAGTGGGCCACTTCTGATTTTGCCCCCCGCTTTGCAGCGGTGGGCATCCCCGAGCCGGCAGGGGTGACGTAGCCACTTTGCCCACAAGTGGGGCACTTCTGATTTTCCCACTCGCTCTGAAGCGGTGGGTATCCCCGAGATGGCACGGGTGACGCAGCCACTTTGCCCACAAGTGGGCCACTTCTGATTTTCCCACCCGCTCTGAAGCGGTGGGGATCCCCGAGACGGCAGGGGTGACGTAGCCACTTTGCCCGCTAGTGGGCCACTTCTGATTTCCCCCCCCGCTGTGCAGCGGTGGGCATCCCCGAGACGGCAGGGGTGACGTAGCCACTTTGCCCACAAGTGGGCCACTTCTGATTTCCCCCCCCGCTTTGAAGCGGTGAGAATCCCCGAGACGGCAGGGGTGACGTAGCCACTTTGCCCATAAGGGAGCCACTTCTGATTTTTCCCCCCGCTCTGAAGCGGTGGGGATCCCCGAGACGGCAGGGGTGACGTAGCCACTTTGCCCACAAGTGGGCCACTTCTGATTTTGCCCCCCGCTTTGCAGCGGTGGGCATCCCCGAGCCGGCAGGGGTGACGTAGCCACTTTGCCCACAAATCGGCCACTTCTGATTTTCGCACCCGCTCTGAAGCCGTGGGGATCCCCGAGATGGCACGGGTGACGCAGCCACTTTGCCCACAAGTGGGCCACTTCTGATTTTCCCACCCGCTCTGAAGCGGTGGGGATCCCCGAGACGGCAGGGGTGACATAGCCACTTTGCCCGCTAGTGGGCCACTTCTGATTTCCCCCCCCGCTGTGCAGCGGTGGGCATCCCCGAGACGGCAGGGGTGACGTAGCCACTTTGCCCACAAGTGGGCCACTTCTGATTTCCCCCCCCGCTTTGAAGCGGTGAGAATCCCCGAGACGGCGGGGGTGAAGTAGCCACTTTGCCCATAAGGGAGCCGCTTCTGATTTTGCCCCCCGCTTTGCAGCGGTGGGCATCCCCGAGCCGGCAGGGGTGACGTAGCCACTTTGCCCACAAGTGGGGCACTTCAGATTTTCCCACTCGCTCTGAAGCGGTGGGTATCCCCGAGATGGCACGGGTGACGCAGCCACTTTGCCCACAAGTGGGCCACTTCTGATTTTCCCACCCGCTCTGAAGCGGTGAGAATCCCCGAGACGGCAGGGGTGACGTAGCCACTTTGCCCATAAGGGAGCCACTTCTGATTTTTCCCCCCGCTCTGAAGCGGTGGGCATCCCCGAGACGGCACGGGTGACGTAGCCACTTTGCCCACAAGTGGGCCACTTCTGATTTTGCCCCCCGCTTTGCAGCGGTGGGCATCCCCGAGACGGCAGGGGTGACGTAGCCACTTTGCCCACAAGTGGGGCACTTCTGATTTTCCCACTCGCTCTGAAGCGGTGGGGATCCCCGAGACGGCAGGGGTGATGTAGCAACTTTGCCCGTCAGAGCCACTTCTGATTTCCACCCGCTCTGAAGCGGTGGGGATCCCCGATACGGTAGGGGTGACCTAGCCACTTTGCCCACAAGTGGGCCACTTCTGATTTTCCCACTCGCTCTGAAGCGGTGGGGATCCCCGAGACGGCAGGGGTGGCGTAGCCACTTTGCCCACAAGTGGGCCATTTCTGATTTGGCCCGCGCTCTACAGCGGTGGGGATCCCTGAGACGGCAGGGGTGACGTAGCCACTTTGCCCACAAGTGGGCCACTTCTGATTTCCCCCCCCGCCCTGAAGCAGTGTGGATCGAGGAGACGGCAGGGGTGATGTAGCCACTTTGCCCATAAGTGAGCCACTTCTGATTTCCCCACCCGCTTTGAAGCGGTGGGGATCCCCGAGACGGCAGGGGTGACGTAGCCACTTTGCACAGAAGTGGGCCACTTCTGATTTTCCCACTCGCCCTGAAGCGGTGGGGATCCCCGAGACGGCAAGGGTGACGTAGCCACTTTGCCCACAAGTGGGCCATTTCTGATCTGGCCCCGTTCTACAGCGGTGGGGATCCCTGAGACGGCAGGGGTGACGTAGCCACTTTGCCCACAAGTGGGCCACTTCTGATTTTCCCACTCGCTCTAAAGCGGTGGGGATCCCCGAGACGGCAGGGGTGACGTAGCCACTTTGCCCATAAGGTGGCCATTTCTGATTTTCCCCCCCTCGCTGTGCAGCGGTGGGGATCCCCGAGACAGCAGGGGTGACGTAGCCACTTTGCCCACAAGTGGGCCACTTCTGATTTTCCCACCCGCTCTGAAGCGGTGGGGATCACCGAGACGGCAGGGGTGACGTAGCCATCTGGCGCACTTGTGGGCCACTTTTGATTTTGCCCCCCGCTCTGCAGCGGTGGGGATCCCCGAGACGGCAGGGGTGACGTAGCCACTTTGCCCATAAGTGGGCCATTTCTGATTTTCCCCCCCTCGCTCTGCAGCGGTGGGGATCCCCGAGGCAACAGAGGTGATGTAGCGGATTTGCCCACAAGTGGACCACTTCTGATTTTCCCACCCGCTCTGAAGCGGTGGGGATCACCGAGACGGCAGGGGTGACGTAGCCACTTTGCCCAAAGTGGGCCACTTCTGATTTCCCCCCCGCTCTGAAGCGGTGGGGATCCCCGAGACGGCAGGGGTGACGTAGCCATCTGGCGCACTTGTGGGCCACTTTTGATTTTGCCCGCCGCTCTGAAGCAGTGGGGATCCCCGAGCCGGCAGTGGTGACGGAGGGACTTTGCCCACAAGTGGGCCATTTCTGATTTCCCCCCCTGCTCTGCAGCGGTGGGGATCCCCGAGACGGCAGGGGTGACGTAGCCACTTTGCCCACAAGTGGGCCACTTCTGATTTTCCCACTCGCTCTAAAGCGGTGGGGATCCCCGAGACGGCAGGGGTGACGTAGCCACTTTGCCCATAAGGTGGCCATTTCTGATTTTCCCCCCCTCGCTGTGCAGCGGTGGGGATCCCCGAGACAGCAGGGGTGACGTAGCCACTTTGCCCACAAGTGGGCCACTTCTGATTTTCCCACCCGCTCTGAAGCGGTGGGGATCACCGAGACGGCAGGGGTGACGTAGCCATCTGGCGCACTTGTGGGCCACTTTTGATTTTGCCCGCCGCTCTGAAGCAGTGGGGATCCCCGAGACGGCAGGGGTGACGTAGCCACTTTGCCCACAAGTGGGCCATTTCTGATTTCCCCCCCTGCTCTGCAGCGGTGGGGATCCCTGAGACGGCAGGGGTGACGTAGCCACTTTGCCCACAAGTGGGCCACTTCTGATTTTCCCACTCGCTCTAAAGCGGTGGGGATCCCCGAGACGGCAGGGGTGACGTAGCCACTTTGCCCATAAGGTGGCCATTTCTGATTTTCCCCCCCTCGCTGTGCAGCGGTGGGGATCCCCGAGACGGCAGGGGTGACATAGCCACTTTGCCCACAAGTGGGCCACTTCTGATTTTGCCCCCCGCTCGGCAGCGGTGGGCATCCCCGAGCCGGCAGGGGTGGCATAGCCACTTTGCCCACTTGCGGGCCACTTCTGATTTCCTCCCCCGCTCTGAAGCGGTGGGGATCCCCGAGACGGCAGGGGTGGCGTACCCACTTTGCCCACATGTGGGCCACTTGTGATTTTGCCCCCCGCTCTGCAGCGGTGGGCATCCCCGAACCGGCAAGGGTGGCATAGCCTCTTTGCCCACTTGCGGGCCACTTCTGATTTCCTCCCCCGCTTTGAAGCGGTGGGGATCCCCGAGACGGCACGGGTGACGTACCCACTTTGCCCACATGTGGGCCACTTATGATTTTGCCCCCCGCTCTGCAGCGGTGGGCATCCCCGAGCCGGCAGGGGTAGCATAGCCACTTTGCCCACTTGCGGGCCACTTCTGATTTTGCCCCCCGCTCTGCAGCGGTGGGGATCCCCGAGACGGCAGGGGTGACGTACCCACTTTGCCCACAAGTGGGCCACTTCTGATTTCCCCCCCCGCTTGAATGCGGTGTAGATCCCCGAGACGGCAGGGGTGATGTAGCCACTTTGCCCATAAGTCGGCGACTTCTGATTTTGCCCCCCGCTCTGCAGCGGTGGGATCCCCGAGACAGCAGGGGTGACGTACCCACTTTGCCCACAAGTGGGCCACTTCTGATTTCCCCCCCCGCTTTAATGCGGTGTAGATCCCCGAGACGGCAGGGGTGATGTAGCCACTTTGCCCATAAGTGAGCCACTTCTGATTTTCCCCCCGCTCTGAAGCGGTGGGGATCCCCGAGACGGCAGGGGTGGTCTAGCCACTTTGCCCACAAGTGGGCCACTTCTGATTTTGCCCCCCGCTCTGCAGCGGTGGGCATCCCCGAGCCGGCAGGGGTGACGTAATCACTTTGCCCACAAGTGGGCCACTTCTGATCCCCCCCCCCCCCGCTCTGAAGCGGTGGGGATCCCCGAGACGGCAGGGGTGACGTAGCCACTTTGCCCACAAGTGGGCCACTTCTGATTTTCCCACTCGCTGTGAAGCGGTGGGGATCCCCGAGACGGCAGGGGTGACGCAGCCAGTTTGCCCACAAGTGGGCCACTTCTGATTTTCCCACTTGCTGTGAAGCGGTGGGGATCCCCGAGACGGCAGGGGTGACGTAGCCACTTTGCCCACAAGGGGGCCACTTCTGATTTTCCCACTCGCTGTGAAGCGGTGGGGATCCCCGAGACGGCAGGGGTGACGCAGCCACTTTGCCCACAAGTGGGCCACTTCTGATTTTCCCACTCGCTGTGAAGCGGTGGGGATCCCCGAGACGGCAGGGGTGACGTAGCCACTTTGCCCACAAGTGGGCCACTTCTGATTTCCCCCCCGCTCTGAAGCGGTGGGGATCCCCGAGACGGCAGGGGTGACGTAGCCATCTGGCGCACTTGTGGGCCACTTTTGATTTTGCCCGCCGCTCTGAAGCAGTGGGGATCCCCGAGACGGCAAGGGTGACGGAGGGACTTTGCCCACAAGTGGGCCATTTCTGATTTCCCCCCCTGCTCTGCAGCGGTGGGGATCCCCGAGACGGCAGGGGTGACGTAGCCACTTTGCCCACAAGTGGGCCACTTCTGATTTTCCCACTCGCTCTAAAGCGGTGGGGATCCCCGAGACGGCAGGGGTGACGTAGCCACTTTGCCCATAAGGTGGCCATTTCTGATTTTCCCCCCCTCGCTGTGCAGCGGTGGGGATCCCCGAGACAGCAGGGGTGACGTAGCCACTTTGCCCACAAGTGGGCCACTTCTGATTTTCCCACCCGCTCTGAAGCGGTGGGGATCACCGAGACGGCAGGGGTGACGTAGCCATCTGGCGCACTTGTGGGCCACTTTTGATTTTGCCCGCCGCTCTGAAGCAGTGGGGATCCCCGAGACGGCAGTGGTGACGGAGGGACTTTGCCCACAAGTGGGCCATTTCTGATTTCCCCCCCTGCTCTGCAGCGGTGGGGATCCCTGAGACGGCAGGGGTGACGTAGCCACTTTGCCCACAAGTGGGCCACTTCTGATTTTCCCACTCGCTCTAAAGCGGTGGGGATCCCCGAGACGGCAGGGGTGACGTAGCCACTTTGCCCATAAGGTGGCCATTTCTGATTTTCCCCCCCTCGCTGTGCAGCGGTGGGGATCCCCGAGACGGCAGGGGTGACATAGCCACTTTGCCCACAAGTGGGCCACTTCTGATTTTGCCCCCCGCTCGGCAGCGGTGGGCATCCCCGAGCCGGCAGGGGTGGCATAGCCACTTTGCCCACTTGCGGGCCACTTCTGATTTCCTCCCCCGCTCTGAAGCGGTGGGGATCCCCGAGACGGCAGGGGTGGCGTACCCACTTTGCCCACATGTGGGCCACTTGTGATTTTGCCCCCCGCTCTGCAGCGGTGGGCATCCCCGAGCCGGCAAGGGTGGCATAGCCTCTTTGCCCACTTGCGGGCCACTTCTGATTTCCTCCCCCGCTTTGAAGCGGTGGGGATCCCCGAGACGGCACGGGTGACGTACCCACTTTGCCCACATGTGGGCCACTTCTGATTTTGCCCCCCGCTCTGCAGCGGTGGGCATCCCCGAGCCGGCAGGGGTAGCATAGCCACTTTGCCCACTTGCGGGCCACTTCTGATTTTGCCCCCCGCTCTGCAGCGGTGGGGATCCCCGAGACGGCAGGGGTGACGTACCCACTTTGCCCACAAGTGGGCCACTTCTGATTTCCCCCCCCGCTTGAATGCGGTGTAGATCCCCGAGACGGCAGGGGTGATGTAGCCACTTTGCCCATAAGTCGGCGACTTCTGATTTTGCCCCCCGCTCTGCAGCGGTGGGATCCCCGAGACAGCAGGGGTGACGTACCCACTTTGCCCACAAGTGGGCCACTTCTGATTTCCCCCCCCGCTTTAATGCGGTGTAGATCCCCGAGACGGCAGGGGTGATGTAGCCACTTTGCCCATAAGTGAGCCACTTCTGATTTTCCCCCCGCTCTGAAGCGGTGGGGATCCCCGAGACGGCAGGGGTGGTCTAGCCACTTTGCCCACAAGTGGGCCACTTCTGATTTTGCCCCCCGCTCTGCAGCGGTGGGCATCCCCGAGCCGGCAGGGGTGACGTAATCACTTTGCCCACAAGTGGGCCACTTCTGACCCCCCCCCCCCCCCGCTCTGAAGCGGTGGGGATCCCCGAGACGGCAGGGGTGACGTAGCCACTTTGCCCACAAGTGGGCCACTTCTGATTTTCCCACTCGCTGTGAAGCGGTGGGGATCCCCGAGACGGCAGGGGTGACGCAGCCAGTTTGCCCACAAGTGGGCCACTTCTGATTTTCCCACTTGCTGTGAAGCGGTGGGGATCCCCGAGACGGCAGGGGTGACGTAGCCACTTTGCCCACAAGTGGGCCACTTCTGATTTTCCCACTCGCTGTGAAGCGGTCGGCATCCCCGAGCCAGCAGGGGTGACGTAGCCAATTTGCCCACAAGCGGGCCACTTCTGATTTTCCCACCCGCTCTGAAGCGGTGGGGATCCCCGGGACGGCGGGGGTGACGCAGCCACGTTGCCCACAAGTGGGCCACTTCTGATTTTCCCACCCGCTCTGAAGCGGTGGGGATCCCCGAGCCGGCAGGGGTGACGCAGCCAGTTTGCCCACAAGTGGGCCACTTCTGATTTTCCCACTTGCTGTGAAGCGGTGGGGATCCCCGAGACGGCAGGGGTGACGCAGCCACTTTGCCCACAAGTGGGCCACTTCTGATTTTCCCACTCGCTGTGAAGCGGTGGCCATCCCCGAGCCAGCAGGGGTGACGTAGCCAATTTGCCCACAAGCGGGCCACTTCTGATTTTCCCACCCACTCTGAAGCGGTGGGGATCCCCGGGACGGCGGGGGTGACGCAGCCACGTTGCCCACAAGTGGGCCACTTCTGATTTTCCCACCCGCTCTGAAGCGGTGGGGATCCCCGAGCCGGCAGGGGTGACGCAGCCACTTTGCCCACAAGTGGGCCACTTCTGATTTTCCCACCCGCTCTGAAGCGGTGGGGATCCCCGAGACGTCAGGGGTGACGTAGCCACTTTGCCCACAAGTGGGCCACTTCTGATTTCCCCCCCCCGCTCTGAAGCGGTGGGGATCCCCGAGACGCCAGGGGTGACGTAGCCACTTTGCCCACAAGTGGGCCACTACTGATTCCCCCCCCCTCGCTCTGAAGCGGTGGGGATCCCCGAGACGCCAGGGGTGACGTAGCCACTTTGCCCACAAGTGGGCCACTTCTGATTTTCCCACCCGCTCTGAAGCGGTGGGGATCCCCGAGACGGCAGGGGTGACGTAGCCACTTTGCCCACAAGTGGGCCACTTCTGATTTTCCCACTCGCTCTGATGCGGTGGGGATCCCCGAGCCGGCAGGGGTGACGTAGCCACTTTGCCCACAAGTGGGCCACTTGTGATTTCCCCCCCCCTGTTGTGAAACGGTGGGGATCCCCGAGACGGCAGGGGTGACGCAGCCACTTTGCCCACAAGTGGGCCACTTCTGATTTTCCCACTCGCTGTGAAGCGGTGGGGATCCCCGAGCCGGCAGGGGTGACGTAGCCACTTTGCCCACAAGTGGGCCACTTCTGATCCCCCCCCCCCCCCCGCTCTGAAGCGGTGGGGATCCCCGAGACGGCAGAGGTGACGCAGCCACTTTGCCCACAAGTGGGCCACTTCTGATTTTCCCACCCGCTCTGCAGCGGTGGGGATCCCCGAGATGGCAAGGGTGATGTAGCCACGTTGCCCACAAGTGGGCCACTTCTGATTTCTCCCCCCGCTTTGAAGCGGTGGGGATCCCCGAGATGGAAGGGGTGACGTAGCCACTTTTCCCATAAGTGGGCCACTTCTGATTTTCCCCCCGCTTTGAAGCGGTGGGGATCCCCGAGACGGCAGGGGTGACGTAGCCACTTTGCCCACAAGTGGGCCACTTCTGATTTTGCCCCCCGCTCTGCAGCGGTGGGCATCCCCGAGCCGGCAGAGGTGACGTAACCACTTTGCCCACAAGTGGGCCACTTCTGATTCCCCCCCCCGCTCTGAAGCGGTGGGGTTCCCCGAGACGGCAGGGGTGACGTAGCCACTTTGCCCACAAGTGGGCCATTTCTGATTTGGCCCCCGCTCTACAGCGGTGGGGATCCCCGAGACGGCAGGGGTGACGTAGCCACTTTGCCCACAAGGGGGCCATTTCTCATTTTCCTACCCGCTCTGAAGTGGTGGGGACCACCAAGACGGCAGGGGTGACGTAGCCACTTTGCCCACAAGTGGGCCACTTTTGATTTTGCCCCCGCTCTGAAGCGGTGGGGATTCCTGAGATCGCAGGGGTGACATAGCCACTTTGCCCACAGGTGGGCCACTTCTGATTTTGCCCGTCGCTCTGAAGCGGTGGGGATCCCCGAGACGGCAGGGGTGACGTAGCCACTTTGCCCATAAGTGGGCCACTTCTGATTTTGCCCCCCGCTTTGAACCGGTGGGGATCCCCGAGACGGCAGGGGTGACGTAGCCACTTTGCCCACAAGTGGGCCATTTCTGATTCGGCCGACGCTCTACAGCGGTGGTGACGTAGCCACTTTGCCCATAAGTGGGCCATTTCTGATTTTGTCCCCCGCTTTGCAGCGGTGGGGATCCCCGAGACGGCAGGGGTGACGTAGCCACTTTGCCCACAAGTGGGCCACTTCTGATTTTCCCACCCGCTCTGAAGCGGTGGGGACCACCAAGACGGCAGGGGTGACGTAGCCACTTTGCCCACTTGTGGGCCACTTTTGATCCCCCCCCCCCCCCGCGCGCTCTGAAGCGGTGGGGATTCCTGAGACCGCAGGGGTGACATAGCCACTTTGCCCACAAGTGGGCCACTTCTGATTTTGCCCCTCGCTCTGCAGCGGTGGGGATCCCCGAGACGGCAGGGGTGACGTATCCACGTTGGCCACAAGTGGGCCACTTTTGATTCCCCCCCCCGCTTTAATGCGGTGTAGATCCCCGAGACGGCAGGGGTGATGTAGCCACTTTGCCCATAAGTGAGCCACTTCTGATTTTCCCCCCGCTCTGGAGCGGTGGGGATCCCCGAGACGGCAGGGGTGGTCTAGCCACTTTGCCCACAAGTGGGCCACTTCTGATTTTGCCCCCCGCTCTGCAGCGGTGGGCATCCCCGAGCCGGCAGGGGGGACGTAATCACTTTGCCCACAAGTGGGCCACTTCTGATCCCCCCCCCCCCCCCCGCTCTGAAGCGGTGGGGATCCCCGAGACGGCAGGGGTGACGTAGCCACTTTGCCCACAAGTGGGCCACTTCTGATTTTCCCACTCGCTGTGAAGCGGTGGGGATCCCCGAGACGGCAGGGGTGACGCAGCCAGTTTGCCCACAAGTGGGCCACTTCTGATTTTCCCACTTGCTGTGAAGCGGTGGGGATCCCCGAGACGGCAGGGGTGACGTAGCGACTTTGCCCACAAGTGGGCCACTTCTGATTTTCCCACTCGCTGTGAAGCGGTGGGGATCCCCGAGACGGCAGGGGTGACGCAGCCACTTTGCCCACAAGTGGGCCACTTCTGATTTTCCCACTCGCTGTGAAGCGGTGGGGATCCCCGAGACGGCAGGGGTGACGTAGCCACTTTGCCCACAAGTGGGCCACTTCTGAATTTCCCACCCGCTCTGAAGCGGTGGGCATCCCCGAGCCAGCAGGGGTGACGTAGCCAATTTGCCCACAAGTGGGCCCCTTCTGATTTTCCCACCCGCTCTGAAGCGGTGGGGATCCCCGGGACGGCAGGGGTGACGTAGCCACGTTGCCCACAAGTGGGCCACTTCTGATTTTCCCACCCGCTCTGAAGCGGTGGGGATCCCCGAGACGTCAGGGGTGACGTAGCCACTTTGCCCACAAGTGGGCCACTTCTGATTTCCCCCCCCCGCTCTGAAGCGGTGGGGATCCCCGAGACGCCAGGGGTGACGTAGCCACTTTGCCCACAAGTGGGCCACTTCTGATTCCCCCCCCCCGCTCTGAAGCGGTGGGGATCCCCGAGACGCCAGGGGTGACGTAGCCACTTTGCCCACAAGTGGGCCACTTCTGATTTTCCCACCCGCTCTGAAGCGGTGGGGATCCCCGAGACGGCAGGGGTGACGTAGCCACTTTGCCCACAAGTGGGCCACTTCTGATTTTCCCACTCGCTCTGATGCGGTGGGGATCCCCGAGCCGGCAGGGGTGACGTAGCCACTTTGCCCACAAGTGGGCCACTTGTGATTTCCCCCCCCCTGTTGTGAAACGGTGGGGATCCCCGAGACGGCAGGGGTGACGCAGCCACTTTGCCCACAAGTGGGCCACTTCTGATTTTCCCACTCGCTGTGAAGCGGTGGGGATCCCTGAGCCGGCAGGGGTGACGTAGCCACTTTGCCCACAAGTGGGCCACTTCTGATTCCCCCCCCCCCGCTCTGAAGCGGTGGGGATCCCCGAGACGGCAGAGGTGACGCAGCCACTTTGCCCACAAGTGGGCCACTTCTGATTTTCCCACCCGCTCTGCAGCGGTGGGGATCCCCGAGATGGCAAGGGTGATGTAGACACGTTGCCCACAAGTGGGCCACTTCTGATTTCTCCCCCCGCTTTGAAGCGGTGGGGATCCCCGAGATGGAAGGGGTGACGTAGCCACTTTTCCCATAAGTGGGCCACTTCTGATTTTCCCCCCGCTTTGAAGCGGTGGGGATCCCCGAGACGGCAGGGGTGACGTAGCCACTTTGCCCACAAGTGGGTCACTTCTGATTTTGCCCCCCGCTCTGCAGCGGTGGGCATCCCCGAGCCGGCAGAGGTGACGTAACCACTTTGCCCACAAGTGGGCCACTTCTGATTTCCCCCCCCGCTCTGAAGCGGTGGGGTTCCCCGAGACGGCAGGGGTGACGTAGCCACTTTGCCCACAAGTGGGCCATTTCTGATTTGGCCCCCGCTCTACGGCGGTGGGGATCCCCGAGACGGCAGGGGTGACGTAGCCACTTTGCCCACAAGGGGGCCATTTCTGATTTTCCTACCCGCTCTGAAGTGGTGGGGACCACCAAGACGGCAGGGGTGACGTAGCCACTTTGCCCACAAGTGGGCCACTTTTGATTTTGCCCCCGCTACGAAGCGGTGGGGATTCCTGAGATCGCAGGGGTGACATAGCCACTTTGCCCACAGTTGGGCCACTTCTGATTTTGCCCCTCGCTCTGAAGCGGTGGGGATCCCCGAGACGGCAGGGGTGACGTAGCCACTTTGCCCACAAGTGGGCCATTTCTGATTCGGCCGACGCTCTACAGCGGTGGTGACGTAGCCACTTTGCCCATAAGTGGGCCATTTCTGATTTTGTCCCCCGCTTTGCAGCGGTGGGGATCCCCGAGACGGCAGGGGTGACGTAGCCACTTTGCCCACAAGTGGGCCACTTCTGATTTTCCCACCCGCTCTGAAGCGGTGGGGACCACCAAGACGGCAGGGGTGACGTAGCCACTTTGCCCGACAGTGGGCCACTTTTGATCCCCCCCCCCCCCCCGCGCTCTGAAGCGGTGGGGATTCCTGAGACCGCAGGGGTGACATAGCCACTTTGCCCACAAGTGGGCCACTTCTGATTTTGCCCCTCGCTCTGCAGCGGTGGGGATCCCCGAGACGGCAGGGGTGACGTAGCCACGTTGCCCACAAGTGGGCCACTTTTGATTTCCCCCCCCGCTTTGAAGCGGTGGGGATCCCCGAGACGGCAGGGGTGACTTACCCACTTTCCCCACAAGTGGGCCACTTCTGATTTTGCCCCCCTCTGCAGCGGTGGGCATCCCCGAGCCGGCAGGGGTGACGTAGCCACTTTGCCCACTTGTGGGCCACTTCTGATGTCCTCCCCCGCTTTGAAGCGGTGGAAATCCCCGAGACGGCAGGGGTGACGTACCCACTTTGCCCACAAGTGGGCCACTTCTGATTTCCCCACCCGCTCTGAAGCGGTGGGGATCCCCGAGACAGCAGGGGTGACGTACCCACTTTGCCCACAAGTGGGCCACTTCTGATTTCCTCCCCCGCTTTGAAGCGGTGGCGTTCCCCGAGACGGCAGGGGTGACGTAGCCACTTTGCCCACAAGTGGGCCATTTCTGATTTGACCCCCGCTCTACAGCAGTGGGGATCCCCGAGACGGCAGGGGTGACGTACCCACTTTGCCCACAAGTGGGCCACTTCTGATTTTCCCACCCGCTGCGAAGCGGTGGGGATCCCCGAGACGGCAGGGGTGACCTAGCCACTTTGCCCACTTGTGGGCCACTTTTGATTTTCCTCCCCACTCTGAAGCGGTGGGGATCCCCGAGACGGCAGGGGTGACTTACCCACTTTCCCCACAAGTGGGCCACTTCTGATTTTGCCCCCCTCTGCAGCGGTGGGCATCCCCGAGCCGGCGGGGGTGACGTAGCCACTTTGCCCACTTGTGGGCCACTTCTGATGTCCTCCCCCGCTTTGAAGCGGTGGGGATCCCCGAGACGGCAGGGGTGACGTACCCACTTTGCCCACAAGTGGGCCACTTCTGATTTCCCCACCCGCTCTGAAGCGGTGGGGATCCCCGAGGCGGCAGGGGTGACGTACCCACTTTGCCCACAAGTGGGCCACTTCTGATTTCCTCCCCCGCTTTGAAGCGGTGGGGATCCCCGAGACGGCAGGGGTGACGTAGCCACTTTGCCCACAAATGGGCCAATTCTGATTTGACCCCCGCTCTGAAGCGGTGGGGATCCCCGAGACGGCAGGGGTGACGTACCCACTTTGCCCACAAGTGGGCCACTTCTGATTTTCCCACCCGCTGGGAAGCGGTGGGGATCCCCGAGACGGCAGGGGTGACCTAGCCACTTAGCCCACTTGTGGGCCACTTTTGATTTTCCTCCCCACTCTGCAGCGGTAGGGATCCCCGAGACGGCAGTGGTGACACAGGAACTTTGCCCACTTGTGGGCCACTTCTGATTTTCCCACCCGCTTTGAAGCAGTGGGGATCCCCGAGATGGCAAGGGGTAACGTAACCACTTTGCCGATAAGTGGGCCACTTCTGATTTCCCCCCCGCTCTGAAGCGGTGGGGATCCCCGAGACGGCAGGGGTGACGTAGCCACTCTGCCCACAAGTGGGCCACTTCTGATTTCCCCCCCTGCTCTGAAGCGGTGGGGATCCCCGAGACGCCAGGGGTGACGTAGCCACTTTGCCCACAACTGGGCCATTTCTGATTTTGCCCCCCGCTCTACGGCGGTGGGGATCCCCGAGACGGCAAGGGTGACGTAGCCACTTTGCCCATAAGTGGGCCATTTCTGATTTTGCCCCCCGCTCTGCAGCGGTGGGGATCTCCGAGACGGCAGGGGTGACATAGCCACTTTGCCCACTTGTGGGCCACTTTTGATTTATCCCCCCGCTCTGAAGCGGTGGGGATCCCCGAGACGGCAGGGGTGAAGTAGCCACTTTGCCCACAAGTGGGCCACTTCTGATTTTCCCACTCTCTCTGAAGCGGTAGAAATCCCCGGGGATCCCCGAGACGGCAGGGGTGACGTAGCCACTTTGCCCATAAGAGGGCCACTTGTGATTTCCCCCCCGCTCTGAAGCGGTGGGGATCCCCGAGACGGCAGGGGTGACGTACCCACTTTGCCCACAAGTGGGCCACTTCTAATTTTCCCACCCGCTTTGAAGCGGTGGGGATCCCCGAGATGGCAGGGGTGACGTAGCCACTTTGCCCACAAGTGGGCCACTTCTGATTCCCCCCCCCCGCTCTGAAGCGGTGGGCATCCCCGAGACGGCAGGGGTGACGTAGGCACTTTGCCCACAAGTGAGCCGTTTCTGATTTCCCGCCCCGCTCTGATGCGGTGGGGATCCCCGAGACGGCAGGGGTGACGTAGCCACTTTGCCCACAAGTGGGCGATTTTTGATTTGACCCGCGCTCTACAGCAGTGGGGATCCCCGAGACGGCAGGGCTGACGTAGCCACTTTGCCCATAAGTGGGCCATTTCTGATTTTGCCCCCCGCTATGCAGTGGTGGGGATCCCAGAGACGGCACGGGTGACGTACCCACTTTGCCCACAAGTGGGCCACTTCTGATTTTCCCACCCGCTGGGAAGCGGTGGGGATCCCCGAGACGGCAGGGGTGACCTAGCCACTTTGCCCACTTGTGGGCCACTTTTGATTTTCCTCCCCACTCTGAAGCGGTGGAGATCCCCGAGACGGCAGGGGTGACGTAGCCGCTTTGCCCAAAGTGGGCCACTTCTGATTTTGCCCCCTCCTCTGCAGCGGTAGGGATCCCCGAGACGGCAATGGTGACGCAGGGACTTTGCCCACTTGTGGGCCACTTCTGATTTTCCCACCCGCTCTGAAGTAGTGGGGATCCCCGAGACGGCAAGGGTGACGTAGCCACTTTGCCCATAAGTGGGCCATTTCTGATTTCGCCCCCCGCTCTGCAGCGGTGGGGATCCCCGAGACGGCGGGGGTGACATAGCCACTTTGCCCACTTGTGGGCCACTTTTGATTTTCCCCCCCGCTCTGAAGCGGTGGGAATCCCCGAGACGGCAGGGGTGACGTAGCCACTTTGCCCACAAATGGGCCACTTCTGATTTTCGCACTCGCTCTGAAGCGGTGGAAATCCCCGGGGATCCCCGAGACGGCAGGGGTGACGTAGCCACTTTGCCCACAAGTGGGCCACTTGTGATCCCCCCCCCCCCCCGTTGTGAAGCGGTGGGGATCCCCGAGACGGCATGGGCGACGTAGCCACTTTGCCCACAAGTGGGCCATTTCTGATTTGGCCCTCGCTCTACAGCGGTGGGGATCCCCGAGACGGCAGGGGTGACGTAGCCACTTTGCCCATAAGCGGGCAATTTCTGATTTTGCCCCCCGCTTTGAAGCTGTGGGGATCCCCGACACGGCAGGGGTGCCGTAGCCACTTTGCCCACAAGTGGGCCACTTCCGATTGTCCCACCCGCTCTGAAGCGGTGGGGATCCCCGAGGCGGCAGGGGTGACGTAGCCACTTTGCCCACAAGTGGGCCACTTTTGCTTTTCCCACCCGCTCTGAAGCAGTGGGGATCCCCGAGACGGCAGGGGTGACGTAGCCACTTTGCCCAAAGTGGGCCACTTCTGATTTTCCCCCCGCTCTGAAGCGGTGGGGATCCCCGAGACGGCAGTGGTGACGCAGGGATTTTGCCCACTTGTGGGCCACCTTTGATTTTCCCACCCGCTCTGCAGCGCTAGGGATCCCCGAGACGGCAGGGGTGACGTAGCCACGTTGCCCACAAGTGGGCCACTTCTAATTTTCCCACCCGCTCTGAAGCGGTGGGCATCCCCGAGACGGCAGGGGTGACGTAGCCACTTTGCCCACAAGTGAGCCGTTTCTGATTTCCCGCCCCGCTCTGATGCGGTGGGGATCCCCCAGACGGCAAGGGGTGACGTAGCCACTTTGCCCACAAGTGGGCCATTTCTGATTTGGCCCCCGCTGTACAGCGGTGGGGATCCCCGAGACGGCAGGGGTAACGTACCCACTTTGCCCATATATGGGCCATTTCTGATTTTGCCCCCCGCTCTGCAGCGGTGGGCATCCCCGAGACGGCAGGGGTGACGTAGCCACTTTGCCCACTTGTGGGCCACTTTTGATTTTTCTCCCCGCTCTAAAGCGGTGGCAATCCCCCAGACGGCAGGGGTGACGTAGCCACTTTGCCCACAAGTGGGCCACTTCTGATTTTCCCACCCACTCTGAAGCGGTGGGGATCCCCGAGACGGCAGGGGTGACGGAGGGAGTTTGCCCACAAGTGGGCCACTTCTGATTTCCCCCCCCGCTTTGAAGCAGTGGGGATCCCCGAGATGGCAGGGGTGACATAGCCACTTTGCCCACTTGTGGGCCAGTTTTGATTTTGCCCCCCGCTCTGCAGCGGTGGGGATCCCCGAGACGGCAGGGGTGACGTAGCCACTTTGCCCACAAGTGAGCCGTTTCTGATTTCCCCCCCCGCTCTGATGCGGTGTGGATCCCCCAGACGGCAGGGGTGACGTAGCCACTTTGCCCACAAGTGGGCCATTTCTGATTTGGCCCCCGCTCTACAGCGGTGGAGATCCCCGAGACGGCAGGGGTGACGTAGCCACTTTGCCCATAAATGGGCCATTTCTCATTTTGCCCCCCGCTCTGCAGCGGTGGGGATCCCCGAGACGGCAGGGGTGACGTAGCCACTTTGCCCACTTGTGGGGCACTTTTGATTTTTCTCCCCGCTCTAAAGCGCTGGGGATCCCCGAGACGGCAAGGGTGACGTAGCCACTTTGCCCACAAGTGGGCCACTTCTGATTTTCCCACCCGCTCTGAAGCGCCGGGGATCCCCGAGACGGCAGGGGTGACGCAGGGAGTTTGCCCACAAGTGGGCCACTTCTGATTTCCCCCCACCCCCGCTCTGAAGCGGTGGGCATCCCCGAGACGGCAGGGGTGACGTACCCACTTTGCCCACAAGTGAGCCACTTCTGATTTTGCCCCCCGCTCTGAAGCGGTGGGGATCCCCGAGAAGGCAGGGGTGACGTAGCCACGTTGCCCACAAGTGGGCCACTTCTGATTTCCTCCCCCCGTTTTGAAGCGGTGGGGATCCCCGAGATGGCAGGGGTGACATAGCCACTTTGCCCATAAGTGGGCCACTTCTGAGTTTCCCCCCCGCTCTGAAGCGGTGGGGATCCCCGAGACGGCAGGGGTGACGTAGCCACTTTGCCCACTTGTGGGCCACTTCGGATTTTCCCACTCACTCTCAAGCGGTGGGGATCCCCGAGACGGCACGGGTGACGTACCCACTTTGCCCACTTGTGGGCCACCTTTAATTTCCCTCCCGCTCTGAAGCGGTGGGGATCCCCGAGACGGCAGGGGTTGCGTAGCCACTTTGCCCAAAGTGGGCCACTTCTGATTTTGCCCCCCGCTCTGAAGCGGTGGGGATCCCCGAGAAGGCAGGGGTGACGTAGCCACGTTGCCCACAAGTGGGCCACTTCTGATTTCCTCCCCCCGTTTTGAAGCGGTGGGGATCCCCGAGATGGCAGGGGTGACATAGCCACTTTGCCCATAAGTGGGCCACTTCTGAGTTTCCCCCCCGCTCTGAAGCGGTGGGGATCCCCGAGACGGCAGGGGTGACGTAGCCACTTTGCCCACTTGTGGGCCAATTCGGATTTTCCCACTCACTCTCAAGCGGTGGGGATCCCCGAGACGGCACGGGTGACGTACCCACTTTGCCCACTTGTGGGCCACCTTTAATTTCCCCCCCGCTCTGAAGCGGTGGGGATCCCCGAGACGGCAGGGGTGACGTAGCCACTTTGCCCAAAGTGGGCAACTTCAGATTTTGCCCCCCGCTCTGAAGCGGTGGGGATCCCCGAGACGGCAGTGGTGACGGAGGGACTTTGCCCACATGTGGGCCACTTCTGATTTTGCCCCCCGCTCTGCAGCGGTGGGGATCCCCGAGACGGCAGGGGTGACGTAGCCACGTTGCCCACAAGTGGGCCACTTCTGATTTCCCCCCCCGCTTTGAAGCGGTGGGGATCCCCGAGACGGCAGGGGTGACGTAGCCACCTTGCCCATAAGTGGGTCACTTCTAATTTCCCCCCCGCTCTGAAGCGGTGGGGATACCCGAGACCGCAGGCGTGAGGTACCGATTTTGCCCACAAGTGGGCCACTTCTGATTTTGCCCCCCGCTCTGCAGCGGTGAAGATCACCGAGACGGCAGGGCTGACGTGGCCACTTTGCCCATAAGTGGGCCATTTCTGATTTTGCCCCCCGCTCTGAAGCGGTGGGGATCCCCGAGACGGTAGGGGTGACATAGCCGGTTTGCCCACTTGTGGGCCACTTCTGATTTTGCCCCCCGCTCTGCAGCGGTGGGGATCGCCGAGACGGCACGGGTGACATAGCCGGTTTGCCCACAAGTGGGCCAATTATGATTTTCCCACCGGCCCTGAAGCGGTGGGGATCCCCAACACGGCAGGGGTGTCGTAGCCACGTTGCCCACAAGTGGGCCACTTTTGATTTTCCCACCCGCTCTGAAGCGGTGGGGATCCCCAAGACGGCAGGGGTGACGTAGCCACTTTGCGAATAAGTGGGCCACTTCTGATTTTCCCCCCGCTCTGAAGCGGTGGGGATCCCCGAGACGGCAGTGGTGACGCAGGGACTTTGCCCACTTGTGGGCCACTTCTGAGTTTGCCCCCCACTCTGCAGCGGTGGGGATCCCCGAGACGGCAGGGGTGACGTAGCCACTTTCCCCACAAGTGGGCCACTTCTGATTTCCCCCCCCCCCGCTTTGAAGCGGTGGGGATCCCCGAGATGGCAGGGGTGACGTAGCCACTTTGCCCATAAGTGGGCCACTTCTGATCCCCCTCCCCCGGCTTTGAAGCGGTGGGCATCCCCGAGCCGGCAGGGGTGACGTAGCCACTTTGCCCACAGGTGGGCCATTTCTGATCTTGCCCCCCGCCCTGAACCGGTGGGGATCCCAGAAATGGCAGGGGTGACATAGCCACTTTGCCCATTAGTGGGCCCTGTCTGATTTTCCCACCCGCTCTGAAGCGGTGGAGATCCCCGAGACGGCAAGGGTGGTGTAGCCACTTTGCCCACAAGTGGGCCACTTCTGATTTTGCCCCCCGCCGTGTAGCGGTCAAAATCCCCGAGACGGCAGGGGTGACATAGCCGGTTTGCCCACAAGTGGGCCACCTTGGATTTTCCCATCCGCTCTGAAGCGGTGGGGATCCCCGACACGGCAGGGGTGACGTAGCCACTTTGCCCACAACTGGGCCACTTTTGATTTTCCCACCCGCTCTGAAGCGGTGGGGATCCCCGAGACGGCAGTGGTGACGTAGCCACTTTCCCCACAAGTGGGCCACTTCTGATTCCCCCCCCCCCGCTTTGAAGCGGTGGGGATCCCCGAGAAGGCAGGGGTGACGTAGCCACTTTGCCCATAAGTGGGCCACTTTTGATCCCCCCCCCCCCGCTCTGAAGCGGTGGGGATCCCCGAGACGACAGGGGTGACGTACCCACTTTGCCCACAACTGGGCCACTTTTGATTTTGCCCCCCGCTCTGCAGCGGTGGGCATCCCCGAGCCGGCAGGGGTGACGTAGCCACTTTACCCACAAGTGGGCCACTTCTGATTTTCCCACCCGCTCTACAGCGGTGGGGATCCCCGAGACGGCAGGGGTGACGTAGCCACTTTGCCCACAAGTGGGCCACTTTTGATTTTCCCACCCGCTCTGAAGCGGTGGGGATCCCCGAGACGGCAGGGGTGACGTAGCCACTTTGCCCAAAGTGGGCCACTTCTGATTTTGCCCCCCGCTCTGAAGCTGTGGGGATCCCCGAGAAGGCAGGGGTGACGTGGCCACTTTCCCCGCAAGTGGGCCACTTCTGATTTCCCCCCCCCCCGCTTTGAAGCGGTGGGGATCCCCGAGATGGCAGGGGTGACGTAGCCACTTTGCCCATAAGTGGGCCACTTTTGATTCCCCCCCCCGCTCTGAAGCGGTGGGGATCCCCGAGACGGCAGGGGTGGCGTACCCACTTTGCTCACAAGTGGACCACTTCTGATTTTGCCCGCCGCTCTACAGCGGTGGGGATCCCCGAGACGGCAGGGTTGACGTAGCCACTTTGCCCACAAGTGGGCCACTTCGGATTTTCCCACCCGCTCTGAAGCGGTGGGGATCCCGGAGACGGCAGGGGTGGCATAGCCACTTTGCCCACAAGTGGGCCACTTTGGATTTTCACACCCGCTGTGAGGCGGTGGGGATCCCCGAGACGGCAGGGGTGACGTAGCCCCTTTGCCCACATGTGGGCCATTTCTGATTTTGCCCCCCGCTCTACAGCGGTGGGGATCCCCGAGACGGTAGGGGTGACGAAGCCACTTTCCCCACAAGTGGGCCACTTCTGATCCCCCCCCCCCCGCTTTGAAGCGGTGGGGATCCCCGAGATGGCAGGGGTGACGTAGCCACTTTGCCCATAAGTGGGCCACTTCTGATCCCCCCCCCCCCGGCTCTGAAGCGGTGGGGATCCCCAAGACGGCAGGAGTGACGTACCCACTTTGCCCACAAGTGGGCCACTTCTGATTTTGCCCCCCATTCTGCAGCGGTGGGCATCCCCGAGCCGGCAGGGGTGACGTAGCCACTTTGCCCACAAGTGGGCCATTTCTGATTTTGCCCCCCGCCCTGAACCGGTGGGGATCCCCGAGACGGTAGGGGTGACTTAGCCACTTTGCCCACAAGTGGGCCACTTCTGATTTTGCCCCCCGCTTTGAAGCCGTGGGGATCCCCGAGACGCCAAGGGTGGCGTAGCCACTTTGCCCACAAGTGGGCCACTTCTGATTTTGCTCCCCGCCCTGTAGCGGTCGAAATCCCCGAGACAGCAGGGGTGACATAGCCGGTTTGCCCACAAGTGGGCCACCTTGGATTTTCCCACCCGCTGTGAAGCGGTGGGGATCCCCGACACGGCAGGGGTGACGTAGCCACTTTGCCCACAAGTGGGCCACTTTTGATTTTCCCACCCGCTCTGAAGCGGTGGGGATCCCCGAGACGGCAGGGGTGACGTAGCCACTTTGCCCAAAGTGGGCCACTTCTGATTTTGCCCCCCGCTCTGAAGCGGTGGGGATCCCCAAGACGGCAGTGGTGACACAGGGACTTTGCCCACTTGTGGGCCACTTCTGAGTTTGCCCCCCGCTCTGCAGCGGTGGGGATCCCCGAGACGGCAGGGGTGACATAGCCACTTTCCCCACAAGTGGGCCACTTTTGATTTCCCCCCCCGCTTTGAAGCGGTGGGGATCCCCGAGACGGCAGGGGTGACGTAGCCACTTTGCCCATAAGTGGGCCACTTTTGATCCCCCCCCCCCGCTCTGAAGCGGTGGGGATCCCCGAGACGGCAGGGGTGACGTACCCACTTTGCCCACAAGTGGGCCACTTCTGATTTTGCCCCCCGCTCTGCAGCGGTGGGCATCCCCGAGCCGGCAGGGGTGACGTAGCCACTTTGCCCACAAGTGGGCCATTTCTGATTTTGCCCCCCGCTCTGAAGCGGTGGGGATCCCCGACACGGCAGGGGTGACGTAGCCACTTTGCCCAAAGTGGGCCACTTCTGATTTTGCCCCCCGCTCTGAAGCGGTGGGGATCCCCGAGACGGCAGGGGTGACGTAGCCACTTTGCCCATAAGTGGGCCACTTCTGATCCCCCCCCCCCCCCGCTTTGAAGCGGTGGGGATCCCCGAGATGGCAGGGGTGACGCAGCCCCTTTGCCCATAAGTGGGCCACTTCTGATTCCCCCCCCCCGCTCTGAAGCGGTGGGGATCCCCGAGACGGCAGCGGTGGCGTACCCACTTTGCTCACAAGTGGACCACTTCTGATTTTGCCCGCCGCTCTACAGCGGTGGGGATCCCCGAGACGGCAGGGTTGACGTAGCCACTTTGCCCACAAGTGGGCCACTTCGGATTTTCCCACCCGCTTTGAAGCGGTGGGGATCCCCGAGACGGCAGGGGTGACGTAGCCACTTTGCCCACAAGTGGGCCACTTCGGATTTTCCCACCCGCTCTGAAGCGGTGGGGATCCCCAAGACGGCACGGGTGACGTAGCCACTTTGCCCAAAGTGGGCCACTTCTGATTTTGCCCCCCGCTCTGAGGCGGTGGGGATCCCCGAGACGGCGGTGGTGACGTAGCCACTTCGCCCATAAGTGGGCCACTTGTGATTCCCCCCACCGCTTTAGACGGCGGGGGGACGTAGCCGGTTTGCCCACAAGTGGGCCACTTCTGATTTTGCCCCCCGCTCTACAGCGCTGGGGATCCCCGAGACGGCGGGGGTGGCGTAGGCACTTTGCCCACAAGTGGGCCACTTTTGATTCTCCCACACGCTCTGAAGCGGTGGGGATCCCCGAGACGGCAGGGGTGACGTAGCCACTTTGCCCAAAGTGGGCCACTTCTGATTTTGCCCCCCGCTCCGAAGCGGTGGGGATCCCCGAGACGGCAGTGGTGACGCAGGGACTTTGCCCACTTGTGGGCCACTTCTGATTTTGCCCCCCGCTCTGCAGCGGTGGGGATTCCCGAGACGGCAGTGGTGACGTAGCCACTTTCCCCACAATTGGGCCACTTCTGATTCCCCCCCCCCCCGCTTTGAAGCGGTGGGGATCCCCGAGATGGCAGGGGTGACGTAGCCACTTTGCCCATAAGTGGGCCACTTCTAATTCCCCCCCCCCGCTCTGAAGCGGTGGGGATCCCCGAGACGGCAGGGGTGACGTAGCCACTTTGCCCACAAGTGGGCCACTTCTGATTTTGCTCCCCGCTCTGCAGCGGTGGGGATCCCCGAGACAGCGGGGGTCACATAGCCACTTTGCCCACAAGTGGGCCATTTCTGATTTTGCCCCCCGCTCTACAGCTGTGGGGATCCCCGAGACGGCAGGGGTGACGTAGCCACTTTGCCCAAAGTGGGCCACTTCTGATTTTGCCCCCCCCTCTGAGGCGGTGGGGATCCCCGAGACGGCAGGGGTGACGCAGCCACTTTGCCCATAAGTGGGCCATTTCTGATTTTCCCCCTGGCAATCCCCAAGACGGCAGGGGTGACGTAGCCACCTTGCCCACAAGTGGGCCACTTCGAATTTTCCCCCCCGCTCTGCAGCGGTGGGGATCCCCAAGACGGCGGGGGTGACGTACCCACTTTGCCCACAAGAGGGCCACTTCTGATTTTGCCCCCCGCTCTGCAGCGGTGGGGATCCCCGAGACGGCAAGGGTGACGTAGCCACTTTGCCAACAATTGGGCCACTTCTGATGCCCCCCCCCCCCCCCTTTGCAGCGGTGGAGATCCCCGAAACGGCGGGGGTGACGTAGCCACTTTTCCCACAAAGGGGCCACTTCTGATTCCCCCCACCGCTTTAGACGGCAGGGGTGACGTAGCCACTTTTAATTTCCCCCCCCCGCTCTGCAGCGGTGGGGATCCCCGAGACGGCAAGGGTGACGTAGCCACTTTGCCAACAAGTGGGCCACTTCTGATGCCCCTCCCCCCCCCGCTCTACAGCGGTGCGGATCCCCGAGACGGCAGGGGTGACGTAGCCACTTTGCCCATAAGTGGACCACTTCTGATTTCCCCCCCGCTCTGAAGCGATGGGGATCCCCGAGACGGCAGGGGTGACGTAGCCACTTTGCCCATAAGTGGGCCACTTCTAATCCCCCCCCCCCCCCGCCGCTCTGCAGCGGTGGGGATCCCCGAGACGTCAGGGGTGACGTAGCCACTTTGTCCACTTGTGGGCCACTTCTGATCCCCCCCCCCCCCGCTCTGAAGCGGTGGGGATCCCCGAGACGGCAGGGGTGACGTAGCCACTTTGCCCATAAGTGGGCCATTTCTGATTTTGCCCCCCCGCTCTGCAGCGGTGGGGATCCCCGAGACGGCAGGGGTGACGTAGCCACTTTCCCCACAAGTGGGCCACTTCTAATTCCCCCACCCCCCCGTTCTGCAGAGGTGGGGATCCCTGAGCAGGCAGCGGTGACGTAGCCACTTTGCCCACAAGTGGGCCATTTCTGATTTTGCCCCCCGCTCCGAAGCGGTGGGGATCCCCGAGCAGGCAGTGGTGACGTAGCCACGTTGCCCACTTGTGGGCCACTTTTGATTTTTGCCCCGCCACTCTGAAGCGGTGGGGATCCGTGAGACGGCAGGGTCGACGTAGCCACTTTGCCCACAAGTGGGCCATTTCTGATGATGCCCCCCGCTCTGAACCGGTGGGGATCCCCGAGACAGCAGGGGTGACATAGCCACTTTGCCCACAAGTGGGCCACTTGTGATTTTGCCCCCCGCTCTGAAGCGGTGGGGATCCCCGAGACGGCAGGGGTGACGTAGCCACTTTGCCCACTTGTGGGCCACTTCTGATTTTTCCCCCCGCTCTGAAGCGGTGGGGATCCCTGAGACGGCAGGGGTGACGTAGCCACTTTGCCCATAAGAGGGCCACTTCTGATTTCTCCCCCCGCTCTGAAGCGGTGGGGATCCCCGAGACGGCAGGGGTGGCGTAGCCACTTTGCTCAAAGTGGGCCACCTCTGACTTTGCCCCCCGCTCTGCAGCGGTGGGGATCCCCGAGACGGCAGGGGTGACGTAGTGAGTTTGCCCACAAGTGGGCCACTTCTGATTTTTCCCCCCGCTTGGAGGCGGTGGGGATCCCCGAGATGGCAGGGGTGACGTAGCCACTTTGCCCATAAGTGGGCCATTTCTGATTTTGCCCCCCGCTCTGCAGCAGTGGGGATCCCCGAGACGGCAGGGGTGACGTAGCCACGTTGCCCATAGGTGGGCCACTTCTGATTTTGCCCCCTGCCGTGTAGCGGTCGAAAACCCCGAGACGGCAGGGGTGACGTAGCCGGTTTGCCAACAAGTGGGCCAATCCTGATCCCCCCCCCCCCCGCTCTGCGGCGGTGGGCATCCCCGAGACGGCAGGGGTGACGTAGCCACTTTGCCCATAAGTGGGCCACTTCTGATTTTGCCCCCCGATCTGAAGCGGTGGGCATCCCCGAGACGGCAGGGGTGACGTAGCCACTTTGCCCACAAGTGGGCCACTTCTAATTTTGCTCCCCGCTCTGCAGCGGTGGGCATCCCCGAGCCGGCAGGGGTGACATAGCCACTTTGCCCACAAGTGGGCCATTTCTGATTTTGCCCCCCGCTCTACAGCTGTGGGGATCCCCGAGACGGCAGGGGTGACATAGCCACTTTGCCCACAAGTGGGCCACTTCTGATTTTCCCACCCGCTCTGAAGCGGTGGGGATCCCCGAGACGGCAGGGGTGGCGTAGCCACTTTGCCCACAAGTGGGCCACTTTTGATTTTCCCATCCGCTCTGAAGCGGTGGGGATCCCCGAGACGGCAGGGGTGACGTAGCCATTTTGCCCAAAGTGGGCCACTTCTGATTTTGCCCCCCCCTCTGAGGCGGTGGGGATCCCCGAGACGGCAGTGGTGACGCAGCCACTTTGCCCATAAGTGGGCCATTTCTGATTTTCCCCCTGGCAATCCCCAAGACGGCGGGGGTGACGTAGCCACCTTGCCCACAAGTGGGCCACTTCTAATTTTCCCCCCCGCTCTGCAGCGGTGGGGATCCCCAAGACGGCGGGGGTGACGTACCCACTTTGCCCACAAGAGGGCCATTTCTGATTTTGCCCCCCGCTCTGAAGCGGTGGGGATCCCCGAGACGGCAAGGGTGACGTAGCCACTTTGCCAACAATTGGGCCACTTCTGATGCCCCCCCCCCCCCCCCCCCGCTTTGCAGCGGTGGGGATCCCCGAAACGGCGGGGGTGACGTAGCCAGTTTTCCCACAAAAGGGCCACTTCTGATTCCCCCCACCGCTTTAGACGGCAGGGGTGACGTAGCCGTTTTGCCCACAAGTGGGCCACTTCTGATTTCCCCCCCCGCTCTGCAGCGGTGGGGATCCCCGAGACGGCAAGGGTGACGTAGCCACTTTGCCAACAAGTGGGCCACTTCTGATGCCCCTCCCCCCCCCGCTCTCCAGCGGTGCGGATCCCCGAGTCGGCAGGGGTGACGTAGCCACTTTGCCCATAAGTGGACCACTTCTGAATTCCCCCCCGCTCTGAAGCGATGGGGATCCCCGAGACGGCAGGGGTGACGTAGCCACTTTGCCCATAAGTGGGCCGTTTCTGATTTTGCCCCCCGCTCTGAAGCGGTGGGGATCCCCGAGACGGTAGGGGTGACGTAGCCGCTTTGACCGCAAGTGGGCCACTTCTAATCCCCCCCCCCCCCCCCGCTCTGCAGCGGTGGGGATCCCCGAGACGGCAGGGGTGACGTAGCCACTTTGCCCATAAGTGGGCCATTTCTGATTTTGCTCCCCAAGTGGCTACGTCGACCCTGCCGTCTCACGGATCCCCACCGCTTCAGAGTGGCGGGGCAAAATCAAAAGTGGCCCACAAGTGGGCAACGTGGCTACGTCACCCCGGCCTGCTCGGGGATCCCCACCGCTTCAGAGCGGGGGGCAAAATCAGAAATGGCCCACTTGTGGGCAAAGTGGCTACGTCACCGCTGCCTGCTCAGGGATCCCCACCGCTGCAGAACGGGGGGGTGGGGGAATTAGAAGTGGCCCACTTGTGGGGAAAGTGGCTACGTCACCCCTGCCGTCTCGGGGATCCCCACCGCTTCAGATCGGGGGGCAAAATCAGAAGTGCCCCACTTATGGGCAAAGTGGCTACGTCACCACTGCCGTCTCGGGGATCCCCACCGCTGCACAAGTGGGCCATTTCTGATGTTGCCCCCCGCTCTGAACCGGTGGGGATCCCCGAGACGGCAGGGGTGACATAGCCACCTTGCCCACAAGTGGGCCACTTGTGATTTTGCCCCCCGCTCTGAAGCGGTGGGGATCCTCCAGACGGCAGGGGTGACGTAGCCACTTTGCCCACTTGTGGGCCACTTCTGATTTTTCCCCCCGCTCTGAAGCGGTGGGGATCCCCGAGACGGCAGGGTTGACGTAGCCACTTTGCCCATAAGTGGGCCACTTCTGATTTCTCCCCCCGCTCTGAAGCGGTGGGGATCCCCGAGACGGCAGGGGTGGCGTAGCCACTTTGCTCAAAGTGGGCCACCTCTGATTTTGCCCCCCGCTCTGCAGCGGTGGGGATCCCCGAGACGGCAGGGGTGACGTAGTCACTTTGCCCACAAGTGGGCCACTTCTGATTTTCCCCCCCGCTCGGAAGCGGTGGGGATCCCCGAGACGGCTGGGGTGACATAGCCACTTTGCCCACAAGTGGGCCACTTGTGATTTTGCCCCCCGCTCTGAAGCGGTGGGGATCCCCGAGACGGCAGGGGTGACGTAGCCACTTTGCCCACTTGTGGGCCACTTCTGATTTTTCCCCCCGCTCTGAAGCGGTGGGGATCCCCGAGATGGCACGGGTGACGTAGCCACTTTGCCCATAAGTGGGCCACTTCTGATTTCTCCCCCCGCTTTGAAGCGGTGGGGATCCCCGAGACGGCAGGGGTGGCGTAGCCACTTTGCTCAAAGTGGGCCACCTCTGATTTTGCCCCCCGCTCTGCAGCGGTGGGGATCCCCGAGACGGCAGGGGTGACGTAGTCACTTTGCCCACAAGTGGGCCACTTCTGATTTTGCCCCCCGCTCTGCAGCGGTGGGGATCCCCGAGACGGCAGGGGTGACGTAGCCACGTTGCCCATAGGTGGGCCACTTCTGATTTTGCCCCCCGCCCTGTAGCGGTCGAAAACCCCGAGACGGCAGGGGTGACGTAGCCGGTTTGCCAACAAGTGGGCCAATCCTGATTCCGCCCCCCCGCTCTGCGGCGGTGGGGATCCCCGAGACGGCTGGGGTGACGTAGCCACTTTGCCCACAAGTGGGCCACTTCTGATTTCCCCACCCCGGCTCTGAAGCGGTGGGGATCCCCGAGACGGCAGGGGTGACGTAGCCACTTTGCCCATAAGTGGGCCACTTCTGATTTTGCCCCCCGATCTGAAGCGGTGGGGATCCCCGAGACGGCAGGGGTGACATAGCCACTTTGCCCACAAGTGGGCCATTTCTGATTTTGCCCCCCGCTCTGAAGCGGTGGGGATTCCCGAGACGGCAGGGGTGACGTAGCCACTTTGCCCACAAGTGGGCCACTTGTGATTTTGCCCCCCGCTCTGAAGCGGTGGGGATCCCCGTGACGGCAGGGCTGCCGTAGCCACTTTACCCACAAGTGGGCCACTTCTGATTTTTCCCACTCGTTCTGAAGCGGTGGGGATCCCCGAGACGGCAGGGGTGACGTAGCCACTTTGCCCACAAGTGGGCCACTTCTGATTTTTCCCCCCGCTCGGAAGCGGTGGGGATCCCCGAGACGGCAGGGGTGACGTAGCCACTTTGCCCACTTGTGGGCCACTTCTGATTCTTCCCCCCCGCCCTGCAACGGTGGGGATACCCGAGACGGCAGGGGTGACGTACCCACCTTGCCCACTTGTGGGCCACTTCTGATTTCTCCCCCCGCTCTGAAGCGGTGGGGATCCCCGAGACGGCAGGGGTGACGTAGCCACTTTGCCCGAAAGTGGGCCACTTCTGATTCCTCCCCCCCGCTCAGCAGCGGTGGGGATACCCGAGCCGGCAGGGGTGACGTAGCTACTTTTCCCATAAGTGGGCCGTTTCTGATTTTGCCCCCCGCTCTGATTGTACCCACCGTGCTTACCTGGTTCTGGAACAATTTTTTTTTCTGTGAAGGACACCCCTACTAAAGAACATAGTAGCAAGAATCATTTGTTCCTCCTTGCTGACTCCCCAGACGGCAGGGGACCCATTTTTTTCTATTGCCCTTCGTGCATGCAACAGTGTCCTCCACCAGCAAAGCTCTGCGGATGGCACCGAGGCATGCACGAAGTAATCGGCTACAAGGAGTCCCGTGGGCACGGATGATACCCTTGGAATACACATGCAGTGTACTGTTGCTTGGTTGTTTGTGAATCTTTACCCTTGAGCTGATGACGGAGCTTATTCATCATCCATGGGCAAAGAGACACAGACCCATGGTGCAGTGCACTGCATGTGGGGGACCGACAATAAAATTGCATTACATCACCAGACTGATTATAAACATCCAATTACATTCATGTTTGCAACACTAATTGGACATTTTTTGGGTTCTAGTAAACCTCCGGCTTGGCTTTTTTCCCTCCACTGTATGGTGTATGTTGTGTTTTCTCTTTGTGCGTGTGCATGGCCACAATGGGGAACTCAGCTCCAGTTCGCTCCCCCCTCCCCCCAACAAACTTACACCTCTCGATCCTGTTTCTATTTTTTCTTGCTATGTGTGTTTCCAGGACCCCACCCCACAAGGAGCGCCCATGAACATCACCGTATAATGTGGGGACCGAGAACTGGGATTCGAAGGGGGCAGCGCATGTAGTTCCGGTGCATGTATTGTTGAACGGGAGTTGCATAGGGCCGCTGCTTTGGTTCTGTGCGTGTTTTTACGGTATATATGTCCCTGTGTATGCAGGAGTTCAAATGGCGGCTGAGCAACCCCATGTGCATTGCTAGTGGAGGGTGGTCCCAATCCCATATTGGCCACGCCCCGCGACATACCCCCCATGCAGTGGGGGGGGGGGGGTATGGGTGGCAAATTTTCCAACGAGACAAATTTTGGGTCCGAGTGTGAGGCCGCACCACCCGCCACCTGGTAACACAGCGGAATACTTTTCTTGGCTGAGCATACGGACGATTGCCCCCATCATACGGATTTCAAAGTACGAGGGGCCTGGTTGCACGGGGGTGTTCGAGAAATCATTCCAACCGAGTATTCTGAACATCGAAAACCCCCCATGGAAATCACTAACACACTGCAAACGAAGAAGAAAATGTGCACTGATTACACCCGCAACCGCCTACAGGAGAAAATACGGTGGCATTTGCAAGGGGCTCGCCGAAAAAACTATGGGGTGGGCGTGAATATGACAATAGGGGAGTTTACGGAAACGCTAGACGCATGGCCAAGAAGTAGTGACTCTCCCGACGAGGTGATCTTGTTGGATTATCGCCTCACCCCCTTCATGTCAGTTGTTTTTACCACAAACCGTTTCTTGGAGACTGCACGGTCAACATATGCTGAGCAGCAGCAGATGGGGATTCCTCCCTGATGCTGGCTTGATGGCACAGGTAGGGTCATATGGCAATGCAAACGTGTTTTGCTTCTTGGTGGCCTTACAGCCAACCACACCACTGCGGTATTTGTATTCAGCCTCGCCGAGAGAGAAAAAAAAGAGGCATTGCACTTCACCCTGACAGCCAAGGACGCCATGGAAACCCGCTTTCCGGGGTTCAAATGGGATTTGGGCATGTTTATGAGCGACGGTGCAGAAGAAACGATCAACGCAGCCCGTGCCGTGTGGCTCACTATTCTATGGCTTTTGTGCTACTGGCATGCACAAAAGAACAAGAGGGAGCATCTAAAAGAGTATGCTGCGGACAAGGACTTGCGGCCAGAGGTGCATGCAAACCTCCGAGACTTGCATCTCAGTTGGAGCACACCTGTTTGGCAGGTGGGTTGGGTTGCATTGGAGGACCACTATTCGGCAACGTCCCACTATTTGGACCATGCTCGGGAGCAGTACATCCACAAACGGTCCGGGTGGTTTGTGGGTCAGTCTCCTCCGGGTGTTCCATGTAGTACACCGGCGGAGGCAAGGGCACAATCGCTGAAGCTTGTCACGCAGCACAAGTTGCGTGGAATTCGTGAGTTTTTGAAAGATGTGCTACCCCGCCGAGGTACACAGTGGGCCCAAAGCCGTGAATAACTAGGTGGTAGAGGCATGCAGCCCGCCCCATGGATGTGGCAGGAGGCCCGGGTGATGCTGAACAACAAAGTGTTTGTGGATGACGGTGATGCCCTATTTTTTCACCAGGGTGTGTCCTCGCGAAAACGAGGGGCCAATGGCAAGGCCATCCGTGACTACCCCCCCATTGAGGTTGCTGATGTTACCCGGTGGAAGGAGACCTTCGCCACCATTAATGAAGGCCGCCGCGTCACTTGGGCGCAGTTCTTGTCCCTGCTCCGTATTCAACGCATCACAGCGGAGTTTTGCACATGTGCCACGTACTCCACCCTTGGAATCTGTGACGGCATCTTGCTATGGCTCCTTGTTAAGGAGCTTGGTTTTACAGTGCCTTTGCGATACTCATGGAAATACGTTGGCGTCCCGCCCTTTAGGTACGGCCGTGTGAGGGGGACAGTTGCCTCTCGTGTTGAGCCGCCACATAGGCGTGAGTTCAAGTCGCAAGCAAGCCCCGCCAAGAAAGGTGGCCGAAAAAGGGCTCAAAGGGTTGTTGAGGACGACTCCTCCAGTGACAGTAGCTGTGATGGAGAAACCCTCTCCCTTGGCCAAGACCTGAAGCGTGAGTTGGCCCGCGGGAACGCCTCGTGGCACTCAATGCACCTGTACCGTCCACCGTTCACTTGCGGTCAATGCAATAGGGCCGTATATTTGTGGTGCATCTACTGTGACGGGTGCATTCACTGCTTGGTTGGATTGGAGTGCCTAGCGAGACGGTTCAAGGATAGGGATGACGTAAAATGGGTGCCACACAAGTGGGAGAAGGAGGTGGATGCCGAGACCATTTTGCACCCAACTCCCTCTGTGAACTGTGTTCCACCCAATTCCATCCCGTCCGAAATTGCTGTAGGGACCCACCCAACTCCCTCTGTGAATGTGGGTGAAAGCAGCGCGTGTGTAGCTGCTTGTGACAAGGTAGCTAGTACCCCATTGGAACCTATCCCACCTAGTTCCATTCTGTCAGAAATTGTTGTCGCAACCCCCTGTACTGATAGCCCTCCAACATCTCATACTGGGTGTCGCCCCGCAGAACGGATCCTTGCTAATGTGTGCAAGGCACTCAGTGATAGCCATGGCTCGTTTCGCCCGTCCTTGGCAGAGGTCGAGGCATTCCTTGGTGACGATTGGGGGCCGCCACTACATGCCACGGTTCTAGGTCCATTGGCTCAACAATATGAGTTCGAGGCACGCCATTTCAGGGACCTCACCTCCGAGAGCTATGTCACAGACTGTGCTCAAATTGTGGTGTATTACTGGTGGGCAGCCCAAACCGCTCTCAGTGCAGATTGGGACACAATGGGTGTGGCATGGGCAGTCCGTGATTCGTTGTGGAATGCGTCGTGTGCCAATCCACAACGCCGACAGGCGTTGGTTGAATCATGGGCACATAGCACTTTGGAACGCGCGTCCACTGATATGTCTTTTGCACCACCGTTGATTGTGGTGCAGGTATATAATTCGGGCAATTTCCATTGGGTGCTCCGCTTGTTGTTGATTGCCCCAACCCGTGAATACCTTTGCCTTAAGTTTGACCCCCTACTTGACAAGCCACACATTGTTGGGGCAAACAAGTAGGAGTCGGCTGTTGTGGATGAGCTTGCGGAGCGAGAAGGCATCCAACCACAACAGCGGAGGAAGTGGGCAACGTTTTTGTATGCTTTCGGTTCCCTTGCATTTGCAATTGCCCCCTTGTATTCCACCTTCATCAAGCAGGATGATTGTGTGTGTTGCCATCCGGCATGTCTGTTGATGTTGCACTGTGCCTCGTCTAGACGTGTTGTCAAAGGCGAATTGCAAGTGCCACAGGATAGATTGTGGTTATTGCGTGAGATGGCACAAGCTACTTTGTACTACAGTAGTTCCAAGTTGGCCCCCACACCCAAGACCCAGGCAATGCATTGGGAGGTGTCTCGGTTGTACCCCACGCCCAAATCTGCAGACCCCCCTGACACATGCTTTTTTCGTGATGGCACACCCGCCATAGCGTGCAAGGAATATAAGGTTCTTCATTGTACCTTCCATACCACTGTCTTGTGTCAGTCCGAGATTTGTGTAGGATTGCGCCAATTCCGGGCGGCCAACATTGCTGCTGCTGTTGTTGCTTTTGCTGCAGTTACTGCTGCCAATGCCACTCATGCCACTCCTGCCAATGCCAATGCCACCGATGACACCCGTCCCGGTGTGTGGATCTGTCGGAAGTGGTATGCGTTGCCTCCTCAATACCCCCAAAATGCTGATGGTCAATTGGAAAATGACCAAGCATTTTGCAGAAAGCTGCATTTGAAAAAGAAAGAAGATCTCTCTGAGAGATGCAAGCTGAATCCCACCCCGAGAGGCAAGCCTCACTATAGAGATACTGAGGCCGACTTGATCTTCAAGCGTGTCTTTTGTAACTATTTGTAAGTAGTTGGCCCCACCCTCCCTCCCACCTCTGTGCATGCATGCATACGATACTCAACCCTCTTTGGTGAAGTGGTTGTGTGATCCCTCCCTCCTCTGTGCATGCATGCATACGGTACTCAACTTTCCCAACTGAGGCCTTAACATTGCCCTTCACTGACTTCCCATCTTGGGGCACGTCCTCGGAGTTGGAGGCCGGGAAGGCAGGAGACTCTCCAACTGTTGGCTCCGAGGAGGAGGCAGCAATGTTGCCCTCGGATTCCGGAAGAGGATCCTCTTCATCGAAAGGTAAAGGTAAAGGTAAAGTGCTCGGGCGATCTCCGAACTCCAGCGTATCAGTGATCCCTACCTGTCCCAAGGTGCAGCACCCTACAGCACACTACATCAGTCATCAAAATAGTTGCAACTCCGGAACCGTGAATTCGCGGGACACATAGAGAGCCACTGTATCGTACGGTGCATAGAAGTCCCAGTGCGGAGCGTGCCCTCGCTCACACGAGCACACGACACAGGCGTTCTTGTACCTCCGTCCTGCCTCAGCCGCCTGGCACCGCAAGACATCACAGTACAGCACTTGCAATGTGTACGGGCCACCCTGCCCCAACGCCCGAGGCGGCACGCGCATGGACAGATCCGTGACCCAGGGTAGCGTGGCACCAGGCACCACACACAGTAACCAGAGATCAACACAGAGAGCAACGCAGTGAAAAGCTGGCTCGACATCTTATCCTGTCCCTGCCAATTGACCACTGGTACCGTTGTGTCGTGTGGTTCGTGTAGTGATGTCCTGCTTGGCTCGCCGAATGCCCGAGAAGGACACCGTAACGCCGGGACTGCTGTGATTGGTGGCCTGTGGTGTGGAGCACGTCCAGCTTGGCTCGCCGAATGCCCGAGAAGGACACCGTAACGCCGGGACTGCTGTGATTGGTGGCCTGTGGTGTGGAGCACGTCCAGCTTGGTTCGCCGAATGCCCGAGAAGGACACCGTAATGCCGGGACTGCTGTGATTGGTGACCCGTGCGATGAAGCAAGTCCAGCTTGGCTCGCCGAATGCCCGAAGAGGGCACCGTAACGCCGGGACCGCTGTGAGAAAACGCACAGTCAACACATACCCCGCCCTACCCCAACAGGCTCCCCCTCAGGTCCCTAAACCTGCCACACGTCATTCTCCCCCCCGCCTTGTGTTTACCCACCCACTGGCGGTGATCAGCCCTTACTGGCTGACGGAACGCCCTATGAGACGTCCTATCGCCTTCAGGCCCACCTGCTCTCTGGTTTTTTCGGTACCGGTATGTTCCAACGTTTGTACACCCCTTCCACCTGGGTACGCGTGGCTGTTACGCCCATGTCCCTTGGTTTGCCACGCCATTCTCAAAGGCGACAGGGCGCTGCCGAGCGGTGTTGGTCCCGCAGACAGCTCTTCATCGAAAGGGAGGGGGGAAGTAGATGGGGGAGGGGACTCAGGGTTGGAGGCAAGAAGTGGTCCCCAACAAAGGGGAACAAAATCAGAAGTGGCAGCCTCACCCCTGCCTTCTTGGGAGCCCAAAAGAGGGAGGAAATGCGACTTCACCCCTGCTTTCTCGGGGATCCCTAACCCCAAGCACAGGGAACAAAAAATCAGGAGTGCCCCCCAACAAAGGGGAAGAAAATCAGAAGTGGCTGCCTTGCCCCTGCCTTCTCGGCGGCCCAAAAGAGGGTAGAAATGCTACGTCACCCCTGCATTCTCGGGGATCCCCAACGCCAAGCGCGGGGAGCAAAAAAATCAGAAGTGGCCCCCAACAAAGGGGAACGAAATCAGAAGTGGCTGCCTCACCCTTGCCTTCTCGGGGGCCCAAAAGAGGGCGGAAATGCTACTTCACCCCTGCATTCTCGGGGATCCCCAACGCCAAGCACGGGGAGGAATAATTCGGAAGTGGTCCCCTACAAAGGGGAACAAAATCAGAAGTGGCTGCCTTGCCCCTGCCTTCTCGGGGGCCCAAAAGAGGGCGGAAATGCTACTTCACCCCTGCATTCTCGGGGATCCCCAACGCCAAGCGCGGGGAGCAAAAATTCGGAAGTGGTCCCCAACAAAGGGGAACAAAATCAGAAGTGGCTGCCTCACCCCTTATTTTTATTTTTTTTGGCGGTACATCGCGTATGGAAATAAGCATAGGTCGCGTAACAAAAAAAGCGTACTTGACTTTTTTTTTTAAAAAAAAGTGTAACTCGCTGTTTTATTTTTTTGCTGCAGGTTGTGTATCAAAAAAAGCGTACGTCGCGTAACTAAAAAAGCGTACGGGGGGGGGGGCTTTGATTAGGCGGTGAAAAAATTGATTTGGACAAATTTAGAAGCTCTCCCTCGTACCAAATATTTCCTTCAATTTTAAGGATTCTTTGTGCCATATTGTGTCAGGGGGTGCCATAAGGACACTCACCCTTGTTTTTTACTATGACATCCACACTCTGATGTTCATATTGCGGCAGATCCTCATATAGCTTAGTTAGTAGTTGTACTAGATTGCAATTCCAAGGGTCCTGGGTTCAAACCCTGGTGTCTGCATTTTTTTTAGCTTCGCTTCTTTGGTCCTTTTTATGTTTGCATGTTTGCATGTGCATGCACCCCGAGGACATGGATGCTACGAGCCCACCAGGAAATATAAGGAAATATCAGTAACCATCCAGAGCCCACCAAGAAATAACAGCAACCATCCAGAGCCCACCAAGAAATAACAGCAACCATCCAGAGCCCACCCGGAATCCACAATGAACATCCACTAGGAAGCAGCAGCAAGGGGCCTCATACCAAATTTTTCCTTCATTTCTAAGGAGCAATACCAATTTTTTACCCCCTTAATTTTGGTCATCCGAAGAAAAAACACCCTCAAATTAAAGTCCCCCCCCCCCCCGGTAGCTCGCTTCTTTTTTTTTAAAAAAAAACGTAAATCGCGTAACTTTTTCTTTTTAGGTGTAGGTCGCGTTCCAAAAAGAGCGTAAGTCGCATACCATACATTTTCGAGTTTTTTTTTCCACACTCGACTTCCGCCCAAAAAAAAATAAATAAGTGACTTACGCTTGACACCTTGTCATCAATGACCCGATGGGGTGTTCTCACCAATAAGTTTTTTCCTCTCTGTGCCCCCCCCCCCCCCCCTTACCTCCCTCGGGGAGGGTGGGTCATGCTGGACCGCCTCCCATCAGGCCTTCAGGAATGATCTCTCCATGGGCTCTTTTAGTCGTAACCCGAATACTGCAGATGGGCTGATGTTGCGCCCTCTGCCGATGACGGTGTTTTGCGCAGCCAAGCCGGCCCCTCGCCTGTCCAACGCAGGGGGAAACTCCGTCAAACCCATTCTTCTGGCGCCCCACGAATGTAGCCTACATCCATACCCTCAACCTGCACACCTCATCTGCAGTAACAGTGTTCTCCAATGTCAATAAGAGACTGCACAAGACTTCCTCTGCAGAACGCAGCCAGAGTTCCATCTGCCGCCGCTGTAGAACGACGGGACGACCACGGGTGTAATCCCAGTCCTCCTTGGTCATGCTGGGCATCTGCACAGGGGCAGCAACTGGCCGTCACGTGGATGGGTTGATCCAAAGATGGCGAGGGAATGGTCCTCATCAACCCTGGTCCCCGACATCTAACTCCACTGGCAGGGTCCGGGGTGTGAAGAAGGCCTGCACAGCCTGCCTCCCTCACATCAGCAGATGGCACATTGCTTTGATTTGGTGTTTCAATTGGACTACACCCCCCTCCCCATATAAGAGCAAGTGCGTGTTCTTATTTTTTGCGTGTTCTTTTTTTTTTGCATCCTCTTATTTGGAAGACCCCAAGCAGTGTTCCCAGCCCTCTCCGTTTTCAGCAACATAGCACAGTTAAATGTTCTTGACCCTTCTTTTTGGCTTAATAATGTTGTGGCTGCCAGAGATGAGGATGAGGCAATTGTGGATGATTGCTATGAGGCAGCCACGGATGCCTCAGACTATGCTGGCAGTGTGAATGGAGGTGACAGCAGGGGCTGGTAGGTGCAGAAATTGGGACCTTAGGACTTGTGGCAAGCATCAGACTAAAAATCAAAATTTCCTGGTATGCCAGCATGGGCTAGTAGGTGCAGAAATTGGGACCCTAGGACCCTGGGGCCGGCTGCGTGTTCTTATTTTGGACTGACTAATCAGAACATGCATGTGTGTTCTTATTTTGACTCCGTGTGCTTATGCGAGGGGGGGGGGGCATTTTTGCATCCTTTATTGTATTGGTACACGCACACTGTCTGCTTGTGTGCTCAGCAATTCTCCCCTCTCCAGCAGTCTTCACATTTGTAAATGTCGAAATATGTTTGCCCTCTGTGAGGATCTGTTCGTTCTCATTCCTCCCTAGTCGACCAACACAGACAGTCCTCCATGGGAAACCATCTGGCCCGGAGTAATGGACCCACAAGCCCTTCCCCAAGTTTCACTCAACAACCCAGCACCAGCATTTATCACTGTCTTTGCTGTGAAGCTGCAAACTTTGTACCATGTACCTATTTCATCTGGGACTCTGACCAACTGATTCCGGATGGTCCCTTTTTGTGTCTGATTTTGGTTTGACGGATGTTGGCAAAATAAAGTTGCCTCTCAAATTTTTTTGCCTTTGGCAAAGGACCTCAAAGAGTAGAGGAGAGTCTGCAACTTATTGGCAAAATCCCCAATATGAAGGTGCCAAGTAAATAGGTACACGTGACGTGTAAAATCTCAGCAGGGTGAGTGACTATGTTGTGAAATTTTCGAGTTTTGAGCTGTTTAGGGTTAAAACTGCGTCAGCAGTTTGTGCACCAATTACTTGGGAACCCCCTCCCCCCCAACACCCAATGGCCAAATCAGGGATGGATATGGGTGTGCCTCCCTCCGATGGCGAAATGATGCTTACAAAATTCTGCTCACCAATTTTGGCAAATTTTGACCACTTTTGACCCTTGGCCCCCACCACATACATCTTCATGTCCAGCACATTCTGCTGATCAATTTGATGGGCCTCATGACATTCTTGGAAAGGAACGTGTTTTCGAGACTTTGGCCCCCTTTTGGCCCTTCAAAAAAACTTTCGCGGCCTAGGCGCCAAAATTTACCCTTTACCACAAGTTCGCAAGAGGGACAAAGGAGTTTGGCAATCATCATTTTGCCGTCTTGGTGCCCCCACAGCCCACCATCCAAGCCCCCACCCCGACCAAAATAAATGGACCACTATTATATCCATCCCTGGGTCAAATAGGGTGAAAAAAAAAGGCATTCGTCTTTAAGCAACCTATGTACAGAGATTGAGGGGCTGGGGTGGTGGGCCAATCAAGAGTTCGGGCATCCACCTCCCTATTCTTGCCCTCCTCCTATGGAGTACAACTGCATATAGGGACCAGGTGGCTGGCACTATGTGTCTTCTGCGCCTGCAGTTGCCATGATGGTGCATGCCGCACGGGAACACCTGTGGTCGCCCAACGGTGGGGGCTTGGGGAGTCGTGCCAGTCCAACTGAGGAAAGGGTGGCTTGTCAACCTGCGTTGAAGAACACGGGCTAGTCAGGCTGCCGCAACGCTGAGGATGCCGTTGGAAACTGTGAAGGGCATGCGGTGTCGTCTTCTTTTTTTTTGGGGGGGGGGTTGGCGCACCCTCAACCCCGCACTTCTACACGGTCCGCTTGCAGCTACACCGTGCTACTGTGACGTGCAGGGCTTTGTGCAACCGACACGGCGCGACTAGCGGGGCCAACTGGTTGCACGAGTCATGTTCCTTAAATGGTGTTTTTCCGACCTGTGGTATTCCTAAAGAGTAACGTGCCCGTGGGTTAGGCTGAATCAAGGGGGGGGGGGGTAGAAAAAAAATCCCTGACACCGGGCTACAACGTTATTTTCGCGGGGAAGGCCCGGGACCCCCACCCCCTGCGAAATTTTTTTCCTTACACATTTACCCAAAATTTCCGTTAAACGAAGCCGTTTCAAGGTGGATGTGTGGTTCATCATTGAAAATTTGTGACTCCAAGGGCGATGAGTAATTTCCCAACTTTCTAGGCCGCAAAGGGGTGTCCTTGCCTACTTTTCTGCTCCGCCACCGCCGACTCACGGAGCGCCGGGTTCCCAACCCCCCAGCCAGCCGCCAATCCCCTTGCCCTGCGCCCTTCCCTCTGATCCACCACTTGTCCACCATCTGCCCCAGCCACTCTTGTCGTCTTCCCCCTATATTTGGCGGCAGGCCTGCCCCCTTCCCCTTCCCTCTTACCTATTGGGGTGCGCCTTCCCCACAAGTAATCGTTTTGAGACGTTTCACGTTTCGGTTTGGGGTAGGTGCAAGGGTGGAGTGCCTACCCCTACCTCAGGGTGTGCCCATTCCCCGGAGGTAATCGTTTCGAGACGTTTCGCGTGTCAGGTTGCGCGGCTGCTTCTTTCTGCCTACCGCCTCTTGGCCTTCCCACCTTGGGAAGTTGCTGGTTCCTTCTTGCCCTTCTTCCCCGCCGGTTTCTTCTTGGCCGGCTTTTTGTCGCTGCCGCTACTGCTATTGCTATTGCTCCCACTTGTCACTCGCTTCTTGCCCTTCTTGGCTAGGCCTTTCTTTTTCGCTGCTTTTTGGCTACTGTTGTTGCCGCTCCTACTACTGTTGTTGCTGCTGTTGCCGCTCGTACTATTGTTGTCGCCGCTGTTGCTGCTGTTGCTGGTCTTGTACCTCCATAACTGCTTCTGCTTCTCGGTCCCCTTCTCTTGTTGCCCCGCGTGCCGTCTTTTTCTCCTTGCGGCGTGATGCCATTGTCCCGGTCACTATCATGAGGAGGGGGATTGTTAGCCTCGCTAGCCCGTGCGGGTGCTGCTGAGAAAAACTGCGTGATGGCCAATTGGCGTTGGGGTTTCTGTGGTATGGATATACCGGCCCGGTGTTTCTTGCCTTGGCAATGGATGGCGAAATTCTGGGTGTCAGGTCCGGCCAAAATCCATAACCTCTCCCCACAAATACAATGCCACCCACTTGAAGTACGGTTCGCCCATGCCGGGTTCAAGGGGGAAGAAAGCAAAGGCGATGACATGTGATGAGGTCTAAGGCAAAGGGAACAATAGCACAAAAGGGGGTAAGGGGATGTAAAATTGTGACATGCTCATACATTCACCTACAATAACCCTCCCCTTACAAATGACCTCTCCTCTACACCATAAGACAATGCACAATATCCACAAATACACGAAAACAAGTTCAAATCATTCATTGTGAGTGATGTGATAAACTATAATGTGGCCACATTCACTAATTTGCCGCACAAAATTTGTCCTCCTACACCTTGCAAAAAAAATTTCCACATGCTATGAAAATAATGCGACAGTTTTTTTTTCGCATGCAAGGCCCGGGAGCCAAACCCCCGCGAAATTTTTTCCACGCGCGAATTTTTTTCAACCCCCCCCCCCCCCCGGGCTGCGTGGAGAGGTTCAATCCGAGGCCGGGAACGGTGCTGCGGGTGGTGCTGCAGGCATGGTAGCCATTGATGGACAGTCCTCGGCCCTGGCGTTTTGACATGTGGGTGGGGGTCACTTATGGGTAACCCCATGAACCGATTGACAACGGCGACAAGCCCTTTTTAGGTGACCTGCTAGGTTATTGAGTGCTGGGGAAGGGTGTAAGGGACCTACACAAATTCTTTCAAGCCATTGCCACCCTTAACAGCTTGCAAATATAAAATTCCACCGATTGTTTTTTTCCCCTACATTTTGACCATTCACAATGATCAAGTATGCCATGTGCAGTTTGTTTTAGGCCTTGTTCTTTTTTTTTTCACCCCATTTGGCCATTGGCAGGTACGTGGTGGGTAGCGTATTGGCGCTATTTGGGGTGCGCCGACGACACTTAGGCGGTAGCCCTTGGGATGGCGGTGTTGTAGCACACACCGTCCGTGACAAAGGAGTGGTTGCAGGGCACGGGGTAGGACTTTGTTGTGGATAACTTGTGCTCTTCGGTGCAAGGGGAGGACAACGCCATGGCGATTTTGCTGCTAGGCCGGCCAATCCTTGCGAAATCTTGCACTTGGGCTGGCTGTAGACGTCACCATCTGCAGGCCGCAATGCACCGGGCCAGCCCTTTGGCTGGGCTAAGCTTGGCCGGCCTCAGCAGTGCTGGCCCCTCCAAAAAGGCTGCAATGACAGCCACGTGGCGCCGTGGCCGCCGAGCTCTCTAATGCCGGCGGACCAACCACTACAATGGGGTACGCTCGACGTGTTGGACACCGTGTTGTGCTTAGTGTATCGCGACTGCCCGCGTTGCCAATTGCAGGGGGAACACGCGGATGACAAACCCGCAGTGTTCTCCCCACGGGAGGAGGCGTCTCTCGGTAGACAGGACCGATCCCCGGCTTGCCCCCCCAACCCCCCACCCGTGCGGAGCCCCCATGGCCCCCACACGTAGCATGGGCAGCCCCATTGCCACCGGAGACTTTTAGGCGCATCTCTAGCGCCTCGCATGTGCGGTGTAGGCCGTAGGGGGCACACCCCCGAGGAGACCAAAGCAAGACATGGGCCCAGGGTGTGGCAACACCGGCATCACCACCTGCCACAACAAGCCCCCTCACTTTGGAGGGTCAAGGGGACCTATGGAGACGCCCGTGGTTTCGTGGCAGCTTGGCCAGCCCGTGTTTTTCAACACGGGTACGCCGGCAACTACTTTTGCCCTGGGGCTGACGCGCCCCTCCCCCTCAAGTGAGTAGCCGGGGCTCCCAATTCGCACCCCTACAGAGGGCATACACTACCGCGGCGGCTGCATGGGAGGGTGAGTACGGAGAAGACTTAGTTTGGACCGTCTTGTCCCTGTGTGCCGCCATATTCCATAGGTTGGGTGCACCTACGGGGGCGGGGGAGGCGCCCGAACTCTTGATCGGCTCACCAAGGCTGCCTAAGGCCTCAAGGCCCAAAAGACAACAAACAACCATACATGTTGGTGCGGATTTCGCGAAGCAGCCACAATCAAGCAACAAGGCTTTTTTTTGGGGGGGGAGGTACAATGCCAAATCAAACGAGCTTAATGCACACCAAATTCCTTATTTGTCGATATGGCATTGAGAACGATTCGAAAGGTGACTGCACTGCTGCACATGACTTTGCAAGTGACGGACTCCTAGCGCTGCAGTCCTATGAGGGGCTACCTGCCCCTGTATGGATTTTGGGTTTCCCCTAAGGGAGATCCGGAGCTTTTCACAAATTGGAAAGTGGTGCTTTAGGAGCAGCATGAATTTTTTGTTCTCTCGGTCTGCATCCTTCCACTGAGAATGAATATAAAGAGCTGGGTGAGGTAGCAACATGCCATTGTTTTGGTGCTAATCGCCTATGTGAAAACCCTATTTATTGCAGGGAAGCAGGGGTTTTGCGCAGTTTTGGTCCCTGTGATTGCTATTGCATCTCACTCTCTTTTCAAATATTGTTTTAGGAGTCCCACCCTCCCGCCCACGTGCCGCAGGCAAAGTGACCAACCCACCTGCCCCGAACTACAGAGTGTCTATCGTTCTCGTGAACCTTTGTTATGCCCCGTCAGGGTGCGGTAACAACATGCCATCATTTTGTTGCTTGTCTCCTGTGTGAAATACCTATTTGCCGTAGGGAAACGGGGGTTTTGCACATTTTTGTTCCTTGTGATTGCTATTGCATCTCACTCTCTTTTTAAATATTGCTTTGGGAGTTCCACCCTCGCGTCCATGTGCCGCAAGCAAGGTGACCCACCCACTTGCCCAGAACTACAGAGTGTCTATTGTTCCTGTGAACCTTTGTTATGCCCCTTCATGGTGAGGTAACAACATGCCATCATTTTGTTGCGTGTCTCCTATGTGAAATGAAGGATGAAAAATGGCCCTATTGCTCAATCACAAGGGCGCATGAGAAGCTGTGTTTGTTTGTCGGGAGAGTGTGACCTTTGGAGAAGCCGGTGCTGCTGATCGTGACCAAGACAACGGAGGATGGATCCACCGGGAACCTGCCCCCGAAAGCACAGAGTCTAGGTCGGAGGCCCAAGTACAAGCAGGCTCAACCGGCACAACAAGAGGAGGAAGAAGATGAGGAAGAAGAAGTGAGGCCGTGGCAGCCCTAGGAACCAGCAAAGAAGAAAAGAATGAGTTGAAATGGCGGTACGGCATGAACAGCGGTGAAAGTGCAGAGTGTGAACACATGAGGGCATGCGGACGGTGGACAAGGACAATGGAGAGCGCGTGGCAGCGCTGTCAACCGCGCTGCGCCGTGCGCCGTGGATCTGGCACTGGTTTGTGCAGCCCGCCATTGTGTCGTTCGGGGGTAACCGAGAAGGAGTGAGAAAATCCGAATTTTCATTTTGGGGCCTCAACCGTGGAGAGCGATGGGTCATATGCCCGCTGGGTCCGTACTCGGCAGTTTGGCCCCGGCAATTACGGTGTATCGGACCGGGCAACAGAGTTCTCCCTGGTTCAGCGACCAAGCTTGAAGAGGGATGGAGCCCCTCCTCAAAGGATTGGCAGGAGTGGAGGCCCGATGGCATGCTTGGAGAAGGATATGTGCCTCTTACCTACGGGCCTTCGGAATACCGTGGTGTTTCATGTGTTGGTGGGGAAGGTAGGCCAGTATGAAGATGACCCATTACTACACTGCGCCACCCGTTGAGTTCGGCATGGTTGAGGAAATGAGGTTTTCTTGCCCAAGAGGTACAGGTTTCTAGTAGAAACCCACACAAAGACCACCGGAGAGGATTGGGAATGGCCGAAACCCCCCCCCCCCCTGTGGAAGTTGTGGATGCCGATTTGAAAGGGGACGGTGAGCCGCAGTGGTCGGCGAGACGATCTCGATGTCAGCCGATCATTGTAAGTCAGGCCGTCCGAGCAGTCGCAACATAGAGAAAGTTGCCCAAGACTTGATTCGGGATCAGGTGAAAGGCCTTAGCCGAGTCCACAGAGCCCCATCAGCAATCAAGCCATCCACCAACAAGCCATCCAAGATTGTAGCGAGAACGACTAGCGCATCACAATCTCAAGGAGTGCAGCTCGAGGGAGAACCATCTAGAGGGGAGTCCATCAAGCAGCCATCAAGGACGGCCAAGTGCAAAATTCACAGGACAGATTGAGTGCCTCCACCGTAGGGGCTAGACATTTAGTGCAGCTAGTTCGATTCAACCCAAAGGACCCTGAAAGTCAGACGTGCATCCAGCAGCACCACTGGACCTCTCGTGCCCCCAATTCCGATTGTAGGAGGTCCAGCAACTCATAGACTTTTCGAGGGGTCAGTAAATGATGTTTGGGAGGGCCTCAGACTCCCGGTGTCTTTGCAGCAACTGGTGAGGGGAAGGTTTAGCCTACACCTCATGAGAGGGGCCCGTGAGAGGCATGGCGTTTCAATGTCCTTTTTTTATGAGCGGGTCGTGCAAGCTTTGGACACTCTTACTCCTGATGTTTGGATTTGTACTTTTAGAGATACCACATCCACTGTTATTTGATTAGTTGGTTTGGATAACTCAGTTCTGGAAAAGGGGAATAGGGCAGGTTGGCTTCATCACCATACCCCGGTTCATTTGGGATTTACTGCCGCCAGGGGATTTTGGAAGTTATGGTCGCTAGGGACCACGGGCACATGAGAGAAATTTGTGAGGAAGGCCTAGTGATGGCCCGAGCATTAGTACGAGACGGAATCCTCAATCCGTGGGCGGTTCCAAATGGCTACTTGATTGCCGTCCCTAAAAATTCAACAAAAGCCTTGATGATTTTTCACCTTGTTAGGCTTAACAAAGACCATAAGCATAAGGCAGCCAATTTTTGACAATTCTACTTTCTTTAGAAACCTTGCGGGTCAACTTTGAGCCCGGGGAATGTTTCGTTGCCTGCGATGTGGAGCTAACTAATGCTTTTTGGTCCCTCAGATTCCCTGACCACCCTCATGGCTCCTTGAGAGTTGACATAGACGGGTGTATCTACGCTTTGAATTGACTGACGTTCGGCTGGCAACATTCCCCTGTCATCTGCCTGACGGTTCTAGGCTATATCCTAGGCTCTTTGGGTTTTTTCAATGTGTTGGTGCTCCACTATTTGGATGATTTTTTGATAGTTGGATACAGGGTTCCAAAGGTAAAATTGGCAGTAGCTTCGCCGTGCATGGCCGTTCGCAAGGCGCCATTATTAGTGCGAAGAGTGTGATGGAACTGGTGCGTAAAATCTTGTGCCTCGGCAAGATGTTGCTATTCGATGGTCAGATGTTCTGTATAGCAGATTTAGGGTGCACCTATGGATCCAGTTCGGGCCCCATGGGCAAAGATTCCACCATCCAGACAGAAAAGGCGCCCACCGCGGGTCTAAGAACCCAAATGAAGCGGCCCAATACCTTTCTAGCCCTCTTACGAGTCAAGAGCTAGACAGCCGTGCGGAGTCAAATCCCTACCAAAGAGACCCAACCCTGAGATGTAGTCCGTATGCGTAGTTTAACACATGTTTTGGTATTGGCTCTTGAGGGTATTCCCCCCCCCCTTGTTGCCCCTATCCCTTGCAGTTAGGGGCATTTTTTTTGTAGATGCGGCCTTAGAGAACGATTGGTACAAGGTGGGGATGTGGGGATAGACTCTGGGAGGTAGGGTCCATTCTAGTTGCTGGGTGAAACTCAACAGAGGCGGAGTTGGAAAGCAAACAGCAATTGAGAGTCTTTAAGTAGGCCATGGCCCGCCCTAGACAAGGTTAGGGCCTGCAAAATATGTCATTTTGCATCATGGGAGGCGCGCATAGCACCACTCTCACCCCAACGAGGGTGTGTACAACACATACCACTGTGATGACCCACATCTCATCATTGTGGATACCTTGGATAGCGGTTATAGCTGCGGTTATAGCTTAACATGCAGGTTCTATATACATACATGTAGGTGCATATCTATAGTAGCACTGGTAATGGTGCCATGAAAGAGGAGGAATGAACAACATTCACAGATGCCTTGGTGCAACATGGCTTGGGTTGACTGCTGACAGCTAAAACAAGGTTTTTGTGTGCTTGTAGTGGTGACCTCAGACCACACAACGCTAGACCGCATAGCGCTTTGCCCTACTGAGCAAAGAGAGTAACACAACCAAAGACAAATGAATGAAAAAGAATAACAATGGAGAGTGCATAAAATGAGAGGCACTATTTACAAAGAAATGTGAAGCAGCAAGACATATGGATTTGTCCGTATATTGGCCCTTTGGCCGATATAAGATGCAACCAATGTTGGTCACAATTTACATGCGCAAAACCAAAATGGTGGCCCGGGCGACATGGCGACTGCTAGCAACCATTGTGTCAATACCGGTGCTCAAAGAGGGGTATCACAGGGTCACTGCAGCCACTTTTGGCACTAGACTTGACAATCATGGCAGTTTTCAGTGCAAAACGCGGTTTTTGCGTCGTTCAAATGGGATATGTTAGATGTTGACCTCTTGTAACAGCATCATTTTTGGACTGGAACGTGTTCTGCAGGTATTTTTCGAACCCCTCGGCTGAATGCCAGTTTTTTCTTGGCAGGGGGCCACCCTAGACCCCTGCCCTCCCCCGACCCCAGTCAGAACCCACTTTTTAGCATGGAGGGTGTCAGCAAAAGTCAAATAATGACCCCCTTTGGGTGAAAACCGCGAATTTTTTTTGTGATTTTGAGTCGAAAAGGGTCTACGGTGTCCCCCAATGAGTGGGGCTTTCTACAGCGATGTGGGATGAGCGCTTATGTAGTGCATTGGGTGCCCCTTGAGAGGCGTCAGATTGGGGACTGTCCACCCATGGTGGGATGCAAAAGGACATGGTCTGCCTAGGTCCAAAGTGGGTCTCATTGACCTTAACCCATTGCTGGCCAATTGTTCTTGGTCCAGGGGGCGAACAGGGACTCCTGTCGGGCTGTATGCCTATCTGCCTTACAAAGCCCCATGACCCAGACCTAATCTCTGATTGTGTAGGCCTTGAAGGGTGTGGAACTACTGCACTCATACAACACCGGCTCCTGAATATGGGCGCCCATCAACCTTCACCCGATACCCCTATAAAAAGCGGCGTATCCCCATGTCATATCTCCAGCGATGCCCCTTTGAATAGGGGCGTAGGGTTGACGGGCATCCATGTGCAGGCTATACACAAAGGTATCTGTGGGTGATTCATGGCGCAAAACTGTGCACACGGCAGATCTGGATATGTGGAATTCAAAGAAGATATACGAGCGCTGCCTCGTCTCCTGCCCCTCTCATATGCGATGTCGCAGTCGAATGCCTCGATTGATGAAGCGTCATAACACAGCCCCAACGCAAGTCTGTCCCCCTGCATGCTGCCTTCTTGCACCCTAATGGGTTCTTGTGCTGTGCGCACGGCATGGAAGAGTGTGCAGCGATTGGTATGATTTGATTTGGGGGCCTGAGTGTTTGCCTCTGCCGAAATTCCAAACATCGCATCCAAAACTATTGATTGTGAAAGGGCATTGAGGAAACCAACGCTTGCAATCCAACCTCATCAGCACTGCTCTGACAGTAGCAAAGTGGCAGCATACCAATATGCGACCGATGGGCGTCACAGACTCAAACAGCGGTATGACGTTCCTCTCAACCTGCTTGCTCTGATGACAAGGTCCACTTCCAATAACAAGTCGCAGGATGTCCCCCTGCCACCATAAGGCAAGCTCCCCGACCTGCATTTGCTTGCTCCCACCTTTCGGCCACTTTCGACCACCTCTTGGCTGCAGACAATGAGGTTGAGGATCCAGTGGTCAGCTCAAAAGTCAGACACAAGCAGAGACACATGGTGGTCTCTGAGATTAACCGGCTGTTGAACTGGATGTTCGTTGAAAAATACTTTTCTTCTTGGTCCACTGGAAACGCCCTGTTGTTGCAGACAATCTTTTCTGACCTGAGATAATTTTCAACAGGAATGTAGTGCATGCAACAATGATTGACTCCAGCCCCAACATCTCACCCCATTAGTTACCACTAATTGAAGTGGCTCGGACAAATTTGTTAGGGTGCCCTTGAACCGTGCACCGTAGCACCGAGGGGAAGCAGGAAACTTAACGAATATTCCTGGTGCCTGAGAGACACTTGGGAGTCGGCATGCCCAGACCTGGCTGGGGCTCAGAGGGCTTTTCATTTGGCCCATGAAAGGTGCTTTCAGATTCCTACTAATGAACAGCAGCACACGGAAAGCACTGAAGATGACATCCTGTCCTTGTCCCTTCGCCTGTGTCTTGCTGCGTTCACATTGACTCTCGGTCATTCTGCGGTGCGCAACGTTCCATCTCAACCCCGAACCGCATTCTAACCGCTCTTCGTAACAGGCTGAGTTGGCCCATGAGTCCCATGCCTTTAGTGGGGGATGAGAGCACGAGGATGCAGACTGTACAACATCACAGCGAGGTCATGGGCTGCCACACATTGCAGGCAGCGTAGCACAAACCCTGGAAACCCTGGGTCGACAAGGGAACAACAAAGAAAGACAGGGACTAGTAAGAAAATAAACAGGAATGACTTCAGCTGGATCCATGGTGATGTAGGTTGCATGAGAAAAGGATGAACGACAGGAAAATGATGGCACTGAAGCACAATGCCAAGCAGCATCAAACGTCCGGAGCCTTGCCAGTGCCCGTGCCCTGCATTATCCCTGGGACCCCGGTCTCTTCACACACCTCTGACCGCGGAAGGGCTTTGGAGCACAAAGGCGCATCAATGAGCTGGTGGTTCACTTCGCTGTAGCCTCCAGTGGGCAGCGACCGGAGCAGAAAATCCACCAGCTCGGGGGCACAAGGATACAGATCCACCGGCAATTCTAGGCCCTGCCGTTGCCAGCCCTGCCGGTGCCCCTCAGCTTCAGGTTGCATATCCCCCAAAGTCAGCACCAACCGCTCACACCGCTTCATCTCCACCCTGCACACAGCAGACCGTTCGTGGTAACTGGTGGAGCTCAATTTAACGAGCGGTAAGTCTTTCTATCGACATCCCAAAAGACATGGATCATGCGCTCAGGTGAACGAGTGCAGCAACGCTGTTGCCAAAGGCGTGACGTGGGGATGGGCAGATGCCACCAGAGGAGCGATGCCTTAGCCTGCACATGTTGCTTGGGTGGACGGCAGATTGGATAAAGAGGAGGATGGTCCTCCTAATCCTGCTCCCGCCCCTCCCTCTCACCTTCCCTCAATTGATAGTTCCCAGCTAATGGTATGGCTGATGATTCGAAGCACAACAACTGCAAGGCCAACAACTTCTGGGGCATGCCAGTGTGCAGCAGCCTTCTTCAACTTGCACCTTTTGTTGTAGCAAGCATTAGCCGGCCACATTTTGGTGTGCTCGCAAACCCGGGTTTTGCGCATGCAAAATGGACAGTTCTGCGTCAAACAAGCGGGTGCAGCACAAAGCGGGGAAAAGATGTCATGGGTAGGCAACAGCAGAAACCTCATGGAAACCTCTAATCCGGATCTGAGACCCTCAACCATGAGTACTGACCCATTGGCAGCTAATGATTTACGAACACCCCATTCCCCAGGGGACCACGTCCCTGGCACACATCTTATGCAAGCGACGTGCTCCGCACACAAGCGATGCTGCCACGGCCCCTGCTCACAACAGCACGCGAGCGACGCATGCTCCCTCCATCCGCGAGGGTTGTAAATAAGAATGGGTAGTTGTTTTGGTCCGGACATGCATGAGATGTGTGCAAAGCATGTGGCATGCATCACCCATATTGAACTGAAGCCGTATCTCTGAGAAGGACAGTGGAAAGAAGCTGTCAGGGGGCACGTTGTCGGAGAACTGTGACCTGGTGTTCAAACACCATTCGCTCTCCGGGTTTATGAGTTTTTTGTCGGCGTAAAATGGATGCAGCAAATTCGTTGGGTTGCCAAAGATGATATCGGCGAACACTGTGCATTTCCTCTCCAGCCAGCATATATTCTTGCTTGCTCGGAACCCCGGATCAGGTGGAAACGCGCTCTCTCCAAAAGCTGCAATGATGTGGCCGTACTCCACCCACCACGCCAATTCTGTGAAATGAATGTACTTACGCGCCAATTCCGGCTCCTCGGTTACATTTTTCAGCTTTGGAACCTGCATTCAGCAGCAGCAATAGGGGGAGATATCTGAGAAGACATTCCAACAACTAAGAAGATTGTGCAGCGTGGCAAAGCGAGTGGTTCAAACAACGGCTGTTGGCTGGCAACCGCCGAGTGCAAAAAAAATAAGGAGACTCAACAACAAAAAATATATAAACGACCTTGAACAGGGTCCTCCCTACTGCAATGCTCCCTACTGCAATGGGGCGGGGAAAAAATTGGGTTAAGGGGGGGGGGGGGGGCTTTCGAGCCCATTTTCCAACCACCCCCCAGCGTGGGCTCTCAAGTCGGCCCCTTGACTATGCCTTATGGGCGGACCCTACCTAGTGCCTTTGGTGGTACTTTTCTTTAGGGGCACAAGGACCCCTGGTCTCTTCCGGCTACAATGTAGCACCCCATTGGCACACAAAGATTTGCATATTGCTAACCACTGCTGCTGTCAGAGTTGGAGTCATAGGTGGAATCAGAGCTGGAATCAGAGCTGGAATCAGAGTTGGAATCAAAGTTGGAATCAGAGCTGGAGGAGGTGGTTGACCTCGATGTTGAAGTGCATGCTATGGAAGGAACATAATCACCGTCGGTGCCGCGTGACCTCACCTCAGAGGTGTCATCCGCCACACATTCAGGGCAGAACCATGGACCATCAAGATAGCATGTCAATGGCGGGACAAGAAAATTTTTGTGGTAGCCATGTTGTTTTGAGTGATTCCCCTCACAAATCACCATATTGTTACCCTATCTTTGACACGTCCCCACTATGACACACACAACAAAGCACGTCATCATCATCATCATCATCATCATCAGGAGAGGCCCCATCATCAAGAACACGTTCCTCCACATCAATAGCTTCATCACACAACAAACTTTGAGTCTCTAGAATGTGGTTGATATGGTTGTGCAATCCATGCCCACCTAAGACCGGCCACTCCCCAAAAAGGGGCCCGATTAAGTGCTCCAAAATAGCGGGGGTATCATGCTAGCCAATGGCACTCATTGTCGCTGGCAATTTTCAATGACCCTATGGAGAGAAAACAACAAAATTCACTCTTGGACTTGGGAGCCCATTTTCCAACCCCCCCTTCCCCCCCGGTCTGCCGGGGCTAGAAACCCCCCCCCCCAGCCCCGGTGCAAATTTGTGGTCGCAGAGTGCCTGGAGTACAACGCCTGGAGCGCCAGGGACATGCCAACAATGCACACATAGGCACACATAGGCACATGCAGACCATAGACACACAAAGGGAGGATCTGCCCCGCACGTGCAATGTGCTCTCAACATGCAGGATTTTGGATCAAAATGCTACCTAATGCCCCCCCCCTCATGAGCCATCAACAACATGGTGTCGTCCCTTGGAGGCCTATGGAGTGTGCGTAGCTGCCAAACAACTTGGGTTTGCGCCTTTTTCACGCAACCCCAATGCACACACCATGCCCACTTCTCCCCCGCAGGCACACAGGCACACCATGGCCACACAGGCATACAAGAAAGTGCCATTTAGCCCCAATCACGGTTGTAGCCCCATTTGGGGCCAAAACGGAATTTGCACCAATTATCGCCAAATGGGGGTGCGGCACGATTTGGGGCTGAGGCGCCATTTTGACCCACTTGGGTTTGCAGACGAAGTGGATACATTACGTCCAAGCAAAATGCTTTTTGAACAGGAGACAAGCAAGGCAGTTGGCGGTTGGTGGTCGGCGGTGGGCGGCTGGTGGCGATTGGCCGGTTGGTGTTTGGCGGTTGGTGGTGGCTGGCGGCTGGCGGTTGGTGGTCCCCGGGGGCTATCCTTAAGCCACATTTGGGGCCAAAGCGCCATTTAGCATCATTTGGGGTTGAGGCGCCATTCAGCCCCAATTGGGGCAACAACCCCATTTGGGGCTTAAGCGCCATGTGGCCTCAATTGTGGATGTAGGGGTAGAAGCGCCTTTTGGCCCCAATTAGGGTTGCATCCCCATTTGGGGCTACACCGCCACTTAACCCCAATTGGGCTGTAGCCGCATTTTGGGGCTAAAGCGCGGATCGGCCTGGATTCGGGCTAAGGCCCCATAGCCCCAATTTGGGTATGCAGCCCAATTTCGGGCTGAGGCGCCGTTTAGCCCCAATCGGAATTTTAGCCCCGATTGGCCAAATGTGGCTCTAGCCCTGATGGGGGCTGACTGGCGCCTGAGCCCCAATTCGAGCTGCGTCCTAAATTGGGGTTTAACTTGCACTTTAGCCACAAATTGTGCCGTGGCCCCAATTGGAGCTCATTGGCTCTTCGGCCCCAGATGGCTCTTCAGCCCCAAATGGGGTCAAACAGCGCCTCAGCCCCCAAACAAGCTGCAGTCCCATTTGGGGTTAAATGTGCTTCAGCACCAAACGGGGCCCGCGAAATGTGCCAGAGGCCCGAATAAGTCATCGTGCCTATCTGGCACCTCAGCCGGAATGGGGGCTAAAGGGTACCTTAGCCCAAAATTGCTGCCAGCCCCAATTGGGGCGAACTGGCGCTTGGGTCCCAAATGGGGATCCGGTTCTAATTGGGCTAGATATTCGCTCAACACCACATGGGGCTGGAGCCCCTATTGGGGCTGACTGGCCCCCCGGCCTCAATTGGGTCTAAATGGTGCTTCAGTTCCATTTGGGGCCGAGGCGCCATTTAGCCCTTGGGACTGTAGCCCATTTTTGGGTGTATCCCGATTTGCAATTGTATCCCAAATCGGGGTTGTAGCACCATCTGGTGCAGTAGCCCCAATCGAGTCTACGGCGCTCATTGTGGCATGTAGTCCAATTCCAAGAGGCTACCCAACCCCAATCAGTGCAGTAGCCCCATTTGCAATTGTAGCCCCACTAGGGGCTTCTAGTCTCATTCTTAGGTGTCGTCCCATTTGGGGTTGTAGCCTGATTTGCAGGTTTCACCCAAATGGGGCCGCAGGCCCATTTGTAGCTATGGCCCCATTTGCCCTAGGTTTGTAGTCCAACTTAAGCTATCGCCCAATTTAGGATTGTGGCCCCAATTGGGCCTTGTAGCCTCGTTCTCAAGTGTGGTTCCAATTGCGGCCATAGCCGCATTTGCAGGTGTAGCCCCGTTTGGGGCTCCAGCCCCATGGCTCGTAGCCTTATTCTCAGGTGTAGCCCCCATTGGGGGTTGTGGCCCCATTTGATATGGTGGGCAGTGGTTGATGGGGCTTGGTTACAGTGTCAGCATAGGATGTGTAGGATACACCCTTCCGGATCAAGCATTGCATATGTGCAAGTGTACGGATACTTTACTCACCTACGGAGGAGACTATGGGGAGAGAGGGTTTGCCATGATGCCTGAGTGTGGATAACCCCTGGTGGCATGTATCATGCCTGCCAAGGCGGCCGCATCACCACGGTGCCATGGAATATACATGCGGCACCCATTCAGTGGTTGCATGTGTGTGTGTGTGTGTGTGTGTGTGTGTGTGCTTGCGTTGTGCATGGTTTTGGTCGTAACAAAGTGTGTGTGTATGGGGTGCTTGTGTCAGCCCCAAATGGGGCTACAGCGAAATGGCACCTAAGCCCAGCCTACGCCATGAGACCTAATTGGGGCTGTAGCTCCATTTGGCAACCCCATTTGGGGCTGAAGCGCCATTTCAACCAAAGTGGAGCAGCAGGCCGCCTTGGGTTTGAAGCTCAAGTTGGCACGAATTGGGGCTGAGGCGCATTTAGCCCCTATTGCGGTTGCAGCCCCAATGGGGGCTGCGGTACCATGTGGAGCTGAAGCACAATTTAACCCCAATTGGGGCCAACTTGCGCTTCAACCCCAAGTAGGGTGGTACATGTGGTAAGCCCAAGTGTGGCACATCGCAACAAACACACCCTCGTAGGAGAATACCTTTTTCACGGGGCATGCGACCGAAGCATGCAACCGGAATGAAGAGCCCATGGGAACTACACCCCCACAACTCAATGCCGCACACAACCATGACAGCGCTCCCAAGGCTTGAAGCTACCCCCTTTCGCATATCAGTTCGGTGTATTACCAACGAAGCTACTGTCAAGTTCTGTCAGTGTTGCGCAACAAAGCACCCAAACCCTGCCTTCTTTTTTTCAAAATTGAAGTGGGCCATCTTCTTGGAGAGCCAGCCAGCTGATAACTACCCCCTCTGTGGTCGCGGACAATCTTCACTGGAATGTAATTAGAATGTAATGCACTGCTTTGTATGGGTGCACATGCTCCATGGGAGAAAAGACACAACACTATGAAAGGGGACCCATGGACTACATGCAAACCCTTCATGCCCCCCCCCCCCATGTATCTGCAACCTCGGCCCTATTCTTCCCCAACTCCCCCCGTTTTCCCCCATTTTTCCTCTGGCCATCGCCCAGTTTACCCCCTCCCCATGTCCCAGTAGGACTGAAAACCACCATTTTCCGCCTTTTTGGAGGTGGTTTATCACCATTTTGCCACTCAGTTTTCCAAAAAAAAAGAAAAAACACATCTTCACCCATTTCTCCCCATCTTTCCACATTTCCCCATATTTCGAGTCTTCCGTCAAGCTTCCAGTAGTGGAAATTTCTGGGTCTTGCTATAGCCCCAAATGGGATTGCAGCCTCGATTGGGGCTAAATGGTGCCTCAACCCCAAATGATGCTAAGGCCCCAATCGGGGCTAAGTGTGAGGCGCCATTTAGCCCCAAATTGGGCCGTGGTTCCGTTCGGGGCTGCAGAACAAAAGCTCAGGTTTGTGTTTTTATATGGGTGTCATTGCAGGCGGAGGTGCAGATTGATTTTCAACCGGGATTGCACCATTTGATGCCTCTGATGGTGCTGGTGAGGGAGAACGAATGGCGCACTCAATTCTCCCCAACGGAGCACAGCCCTGAAACACCAACTTCTTGCCCAGCAACTACTCAACGCTAAGAAACCTCTTCCCCTCCTAGGTGCACCCTTGATTGCACAAACATGCTGCCTGGTGCAGTGGGTAAAACACTTCTCTGCCAGGCTCAAAAAGAAGGGCTTGTAAGCCCCCCTGCATGAATCAAGGGGTAATAAGACCCACAGGGGAATACAGACATGTTGCAGGCATCACACATGCACAAAACAATTGTCTTTGGCATACCGAGCATTCGACACACACTGCCCAACATGGTTACTTTGCACTTTGTACCATGAAACTTGGGTCCCAAACAATTACGCTTCCCCCGGGAGGTGGGGCTTGGACCAGGGGGGGACAAGGTGAACCATGGGTTCTTGTGGCACATTGAGAAAGCTGTCCTTAACCAAAAAAATTAGCAGGCTCCTTCAGGACACCCTTTGGTGGAGACTTACTCAAGAGAAACACACTGATGCAGGCACACAACCTCAGATACATGGACACACAAACAGAGAGAGAGAAAGAGAGAGTGTGTGTGCGTGACAAAGACACCCACACAGACGCACGCACCACGCAAGCACACACGCACATACGCACACACGCACACACGGGACACAGTGAATACCTTGAAAGTGAAAATGCCTTGATATACTGAGACCTCAGAGTCGTCCTTCTGAGTCCGGGGACGAAGTGGCAAACTCCTGAAGAGTTTGGAACCAGTTTCTGACTTTGGGTTCATCATCGCCACCAGATCGCCACCATATTGCTTGTGCTCTCGGTGAATAACCTGAGCAGAAAGCCAGAGGGGCACAGTAAAGGGCAAGCCCTTTCCGGGACCACCACGTGCCAGACCAACCGATCAGATCGCAGACGACTGTCGTCCCGCATCCAGCCCCGGAACATGAATCATGAATCATGAATTATGAAATGGCACATTCCGTTCGATCAAAGGGATCGTGCATGCGTGTGCTGTGGTGTTGTTTGCGCTCGCCGTCCCAGCCATGGCGTGCTGTGCACTCGCATACCGAGCCCATGATTGGGACCTTGTGTATCCTGAAACCATGGCCCGTTTGCTTCTAATGCATGTCCTTGCTGACTGGGTTGGTGTGCTGTGGTTGGCCTGTGACTGTGTGTCGGCCCCTTTGCGTATGTTCACGGTGTTACCCCGGAAGGAGACCATCCTATCGTCTGTTTTTCGGAGTCTGTCCCATGTGTTGCAGCGGGTCACACTCAGGGAGCTGTGGTTGCCGGCAGAGCACAACACAAAGTGGACAGACACACTGAGTGGACTACAGGCACGCGCCCATTCAATAGCATGGTCGGGGGCTTCAGTGGACCCTGGGGCGGGTGTGCCCCTGTCGGGTCAACTTATCGGCCGCCTGGTACTCTTTTACCGCGGGGCTCTGGTTCTCGCCCCCCATCGTTATCTGGATGTAGTGTATCAGGCAGTAGTCAGTGCAAGCCGTACTGGTGAGGAGGCAGGGCCTGTGTGGGATGGCACATTGTTCTGGGCCCATGTGGAGTCCACAGCCCTGGCGACGTGGGCAGTGCGACGTGCTTTTGCTTTGCGGCTCCTTGCCCACCAGCTGCCTCCCGTGGATGTAGTCCTTGACTGCCATTACTGCAGCACTGTGCTTCCAGCCATGCAGAAGCATGTATTTGAAGTGTGCCCCGTCTATCACCTCATTTGTCTGCACACGTTTGCCAGATTGCTCTGCAGTAGTGGCCTGCCCTTGTCAAGCACCCTTCTGGAGGGACACACTTTTGTCCCGGATGGTGGTGCGTATGCTCGACGTGACGTTGGCACACCAATTTTGTGCAATCATTACAACATCTGATGAACAGATAGCTGTGGTACACTTTCAAACTTCCACTAAGGCTGCACATATGTCCGACTTGCAAAGTGCACAACAGGGCTCCCATTGGCCATTCCATCAAGAGAGCTGGCTATGTGCAGTGCTACTGCTATCACTACCAGCACTGATGCCACCCTGTGATTGTTCAACTTGTTGGCCTGGGTGGGCACCCCACCCGCAAACTTTTCACAACTTTTGGCTGTTCAAGCGCAGCAGGCACCCAAACCCCAAAATCTTTTCAAATGTTGAGCATCTAAAACCACCCAAAACATGACTCTCCAGCCAGCAAATACGGGAGGTGGTCAGGCTACAGTGCCAGTGGGATAATTACACGTCCAGGGCCCTGTGAGTCACCACTATCCTAACCACTGCGCTGCACCAATGATCTGCAACCCTCATTACCGAGTTTCCTTGCACTAGAGGATCCGTAAAGCAAATACAGACTCAGTGATTTACGTCCGCAGTTGGCGGTTAACCGCCGGCCCAGAGGGCTGTCCTTGAGGGGCTGTCCTCAGAAATTCAAAAAATCTCGTTGTTAAACGACCGCCCTGACCTGCCCTTTGATTGGCGGTATATGACCCCTGTCCCAAGAGGCCAATCACGATCTGGTACGACAGCCTCCCTTCCTCTGCTACCCCTCCCAACCCCAGCACCAATACCCGGATGTGCACCAGCTTCAATAACTGGGCGGCTCGGACACCCCTCGGGGCCTCAGGATGCCGATGGGTAGTGACAGGCTCGTTGCTGAACTTATCCGGAAGGGGTCTTGACGGGCCTTGGGGTGACTTAATGGGCCCAGCAGGGCTCGTTCCTTCCCTTCCATCTGCAGGACAGAAGCCCAAAGGGACTGTAGTGTCGCGTGCGGCGACTCAGAGCAGCAGAGTGCCACCGCAAACAACATTAACTTCTGCTAGTCCACATGCAGCAAACCCTATGACGACAAAGCATGGTAACAGAAGAAAATCAGACAGATCAACGCGATAGATCATCTGAAGGCGGAAGGCGGCAATACAGGCAGCTGCAGTACAAGGAAGAAGGCACACAAGCAGACCACACGAATCGAAGGGACCAAGTCAAGACGCTGGGAACAAGGTGCAAGCAGAATCGAAGCCCCAGGGTCCGAAAGGAGGAGTAATCAAAACAAATCCAGTGCCACGGCCTCGATGGCAAAATCACCAGGCGTACCCAAACAGACGAGCAACACGTGCAACAGCCCGGTAAGCGCCGCAGACCTCGGCAATGAGGTGTGGTCGCTTTGGGCTTTATTTGGGATGCAGTCTTAAAACCATGAGGCGATGCAATTTGAGAGCTGCGTGTGGCTGGAGAAAGGGGTCGCCGCCCAAAAGTGCCAGGGGAATGCCGTCCTTGACTTGGAGACCAGGCCACAGGGCCTGGAGAGGCTGCTGAGCCATGAGATGGAGATGCAGCTCGGGTGAGGCGCTGTGAAGCAGGAGGGCGCTGTTGAAATGCAGGCTTGGAAACTGTGGCAAAATTGGAGGCAGCTGGAGACAATTTTCTTTTGGGATACGGTCCATCCTGCTGCTCTGCAGGTCTCTTTTTCGAATCCTAGCAAGATGAATGGCGGTGTGGACGGAGGGTCGGGGCATGCTCGTAATCCCGCTTACGGCAATTAAGAGTGCATGGTTCATGGACACCTTCAATCTGAAACATCACATCCCTGTAGACTCCGAAGAGGCTCTAAAGAGACAAATTATGAATCAGGGCAAAACTACAGGTGATACATTAACAGTCACACCCGCGGTCGCATGCGTGTATGTACCGATTTGTTCCTCTGCATGCACACCTTTGGCAACTCTTGCTTGACCAGGTAGCGATAATCATCTAATCCAAACAAAAAGACGTACAAATGCATCAGAAGGACCGTGCTTCTGGGGTCCGAGACCATGCGCTTGTCGGTCAGCAATTTCCAGCATCGGTCTTTGACCTGTCGAGAAAAGACAACGAACTTCTGTGCCGAAGAAGCGACATGGGATTCCGGATGACTTGTCTCAGTCATCCAGCTCATTCGCTCTTGGTGATAAGGAGGTAGGTGCCAGAGTGCATGTTGATGCTTTTGAACAACTGAGGCTGTAAATGAAAAACACGGAGTATATGAGGGCAAACACCATGAAAATCAACACTGACCGATCCCTCAATAAAAAACAAAAATTCCTGGCTGTACCAAACCTATACCAATGCCTGACATTTGTTGTTCGAGATTCCTAACAGACTGTGCTTAGAATACCTGTTCCATCAATTCTTGAATTGCAGCTCAAAACAGTAGTGCATTCTACTGTGGCACGCTGAAACTACTTGCAAATCGCAAGTTAGATCCAGCACACTAAATTGCCTTCTGATTCTGCCAGCACTCAATCTGCAGGACTACACTGCACTAATTTTTCCAGCCCATCGTACCACTGATCAGTGCACCATTGTGCTACTGAATGCCAATACCAATGGCATCACCCGTGTCAAAACCAGTACTACCCCCAGCATCATTCCCAGCATCAGTCCGAGTCCCAGCACCAGTACCAGACACCAATACCAGTACCAGCACCAAAGCCAGTGCCAATACAACAGTACCAGCACCAGCACCAGCACCAATAGCAGTGTCAGCACCAATATCAGCATTAGCAGCAGGGCGGTCTACAGGAATTTGCTTTGCGCTTGGCTTCATGCTTGGACGCTTCAGGCCTCAGGGAGGTCTGCAAAGCACCTCCCACGACCAACTCCGGCCTCTTCACCATCTGCAAGGGACTACAGCACATGCTGTTCAGCTCATTTCTGACTTGCAGAATAGCATGGTCCGTCTGCTGCTCCCTTTCTGGGCCGCTTGGAGAAAGGTTCCCGAGGACTCCAGGTCTGCACGGATGAACTGCCGTGATCAGCTTTTCAGTGTGTACACCAAGCATCTTTGATTTTTCCTGTCACTAGGGCTCGCAGTGAGCTCGGGCTGCAAGCCAGTGCTGGTGCCACTGCCAGTACCTGCACCAGCACCAGTACCAGTGCTAATACAGTACCATGCCATCAGACACCTGCACAAAGACCCAGGTTAACACTATGCCAAAAAGCCACCCTGCCCGCCCCTTGGAACACCCCCGGCTGTGCGGAACAGTGTACGCACCACCCTGAGGAGACTGTCACCCACTGACAGTGGCCACTCCCTGGGGACTGCACGCCACCACAGCACACCGATATAAAGCAGCAAGCATGCAACAAAAAGAGCACACAAATATTGGACACCGCTCATTGCGCTCTTGCTTTTGGTTCAATGGAAGGGCATGGAACTTCTTGCTGGACCTCAAAACAACTCAGAATTGCTGGACATGGGCACAACAGGAAAAGGCTGGTTGGAGGAATGCACCAGAGAGTCTGCTACCGGTCTGGTCACAGGTCCAGCCATGGCTTTGGCAACCCATCTGGTAGCACGCCTGATTATCAGACTGGCTGCAAGCTTGGCTGCACTTTTGCGTACAGGCTTTGCAGCACACATAGCCTGTGGCTTCAGCGGAATGGGCTGCATGAAGGGCTGCAGATCATGAGGAGTTCACCCTCAATACTTCCCGTGACCACTACGATGTGCAGTCAAAACACGACCCAAGCGACTACCGTAGCCAAACCCCTGTGACCCAGGGTCCGAGAGTTGTACCAAACAGTGTCAGCTTCAGAATACATGCTGTGCCTGCATACAGCACAAAATGGTGCGACACTTTCCTGGCTCACAGAAGAGGTACCAGTGCATATGCAAGCACTCACGCTCTCAACACTGACCGCAGACTGCAACCACAAAAAATGTGCAAATGATGGTACCCCCCAGTAGATGATTCAAGGGCGAGGAATATTCGGAGGCGGTGTACTGGCCATGACACTGGTGTTGGCACTGGCTCTAGTGCTGGTATTGGTACTGATGCCGCTGCTGGTACTGGTGCAGGCACTGATACAACATGCAGAACCAAATTGGCGAAACATCATCACCATCGTCATCACCTAGCTAGAGTTATGTGCAGATGCTGCAGAACTGGAATGGTAAGAGATTGCCAATGAGCCATCTCTCTACAAAGCCATGATGGATAAAAAAGAAAAAACCAGTGTTTCCCACTTTTTCCCAGTTTTTCATTTTGCGGCCGAGGGCCGAAACAGCTGCCCAAAACAGGCCATCACACACCGCAGTCCGCCCCAGCAACCATTTGGGTAGATCTCGCTGAGATTGAAGTGATTGGACATAGGCTGCAGGCATTGCTCTTCCTCCGGCCCATTGCACAGGTACAATCCATGCATTACAGGACCGGAGGGTGGGGGGTAAAGGGGGCGATCAACGACACCGATGGCAAACAAGGGCCAAAATATTGCAAAAATCGCACCCTCCCCCGGGTACGCCTGGGTCCCACATTAATACGGTACCTACGCCCTCCATACCTTGACAAGACATAGTTGGCATAGTTGGGAGAAGAGGGTCGAATATTGTGTGGGTTGGGAGGGGGGAACGTGAAACGTACACGTCATGCGTACCCGACACTGATGGTACCGGAACACCAAAGCCATGAGCATTAAAAAGGCAGTCTGTGACACGCCGATCACACATCAGGCACGATCATGAAAAACTGGTGCTCAGTGGCCAGCGGCTGTCGGTCTCCGGCGTCAATTGAATGAAGGAGGGATGCAGACGGTAGGCCAGGGCAGGGGATCTGGGTCTCAAGCTGGCTCCTAGGGCCACAGATAAGACGTGCAGTGCACAAGACCTCCTGAAGCCGCTCCGACGCTTGCAACCACTGTGCAACGCAGTGCAGCGGTTGTGGTCGCTGGAAGCACTCCTGAGTGCTGACCGTCTCGGGCAGCACATCCACTATCTGCCGCACTTCCACATGCAGCGAGGAAAGCAATCGCTCGTAGACCTTCTGCAACAGCTGGTACCTATTGATCAACGCACAATTTTGGTGTCGAAAACTTCAATCGGTCGCTGGTGCAACTTACGCGCAAGTGATGCAATGGGGCTGTCTGCACCTGCAAAAAGGGATATACTTTCCGAAAACTTGCAAAAGCGATCAATTCTTTTTTGACAATGGGCAATGACCCATTGACGGTTGACATTGGAAAATGCAGATTTCAATGCAGTGTGCCCTCTTTACACAAATTTGACTTGACTCAGTCGAATAGTTTTGAAAAACAATTGGTGTCAATGCTGCGACCAAACAGTGTCATACAATGGCAGTGGATTGCTGTGGCACCCCTGAGTAGCGCTACAGACATTTAGTTGTACACTGGAGTAGTGCATGGTAATGTTGTTGCTGAGCATTGCCACACTATGGTGGTGATTTGCAGTGCTATTCTTGTGCATTGTTGCACAAACAACGTGCATTGTAATGGCAGAGCCTATTACACCATGGTCGAGCATTGAAGCGCTGCTACCGCACAATGCAACACTACCACATTGTGTACACACAACTTCTGTCCTCTGATATTGTGGCACAAATTGACACCAGGCAGGGGGGGGGGGGGGGGTGCAGTAAGACAGAACCTGTTTGCCACCCATTGTACCCCCATTTGAGGCTGAAGCGCCATTTGGGGCTGAGGCGCCATCTAACCCCAAATTGGAGCTGTAGCCCCGTTTGGGGTAGATGGCACATAATCAATGGCTACATCACCCCTGTTGTATAGGATGTTTCCAAAGTGAGGAGGGGGCCAATGACTACTTAACCCCTGCCTTATTGGGGATCTCCAAAGCGAGAAGTTGCTAAGTGGCTGCAAAACCTGTGCCGGGGGTCCTCAAAGCAAGGAAGCCCCCCTACCATATTGGGGGTCCCCAAAGTGGGGAGGTGACAAATGGGTACATAACACCTACCGTATGGGGTCCCCAAAGTGGAGAGTTGACCGGGTGGCACGGCTACAAATAAACCCAAAGGAAAAAGGGGACACTATCCCCAACCCCTGGTTTTCGGTTTCACTCTACAAAACCTGAATGAAAAAAATTGCTTGGTTAAAAAAAACCCAGCAAAAATCTGTTGTTCTTTTCGCTCAGAGGGGAAACTGGGTGAAACAAGAAACCTTGTTGCTGACTCAATTCAGGCGATGATAAAATAGTTTTCTTTTACTTAGTAAAAAAACTTGGTAAAAATAATTCAAAAAAAGAACCTCAGTTTACTAGAGACCCTAATTTAGTTGAGCATACAGGCCCTGGCTGTATGCAGCTCCCCACCCAAGCCTCCCGTTGGCACCCCAGTGGTTTATCATTGAGAGCATGCCCCATACAGTCCCTGGCATTTGCTGCTGCTGTCGCAACCGGAGTCATGGCTGCACTTTGTAGTGGAGCTGGTATAAGAGGAAGCCCTCCAGCATATATGGGGTTCCAGTGGGCGCTTTACTTTGTTCATATTTTGCTGTATGACTGCGTGGTTCTTTCAAAGCAGCAACAGTCATACAAGTGTTCAGAAACATAAGCTGCTAGTGCTTGGACTGTACAGCCGCGTGCGTGCAGGGAATCGGGACTCATACATGACTGCGCACCAACGTGTCTTTTGCAGCAATGAGTTGTGCTAGCACCTGCTCGCAGAAGACATGGAAAGAACATCCATATGGGTACCCTGTGAGTGTGGTGTGGATGAAGCATCAGCCTCACCGTCAGGACACCAGGGGATCCAACTGCAAACGGCATACAGATTTCTGCAGGTTGTGCGTAATGCTCTTCCTTAACTCCTAACGGAATACTTCCCAAGACTAAAGCAATTTCATGGCTGCCTTATATCTTGGTATGCATGCATGGGCGGGGCTGGGATGGCAATGAAGTGCTGAGGGTGGTTGAAGTCATGGAGGACTGCTCAGGATGAATGGGGCTCATGAGGAGTGGGATGCTCAACTGCCATCTCAACCACTCCACAAACCCCTGTCAAGCCCCGTTGAATGACCTTCATTGACTCTGTGCAAGCCTGAACGGGAACAGACCTGTATGACCAGTGGCAATGCTTGGCAAGCCCCATTAATCCCAGCAACCCCTCTCAGCCATCCTCCTTGGCCCTGGACACCCCTTGACAACCCTCTGCCACCTTTCACAAAAGCAGTACTCCTCATTGGCCCTCGGAAACATTCCCTACATCTCATAGTTTGACAGAGATCAAGAGGCACAGGGGGGGGGTGGCACTAACGAGGCGCACAGAGGGGGGAGGGGGGGGGGGGTGGCTCAGGGGGTTTGGCGCTAACGAGGCGCACAGGGGGGGGGGGGGTGGCGCTAACAAGGCGCGAAGTGGGTGGGTGGGTGGGGGGGTTGGCGGTGCACACACAAGGCGGTGCATACACAAGGCGGTCTGTAGCCACTGCAAGAGTCTTGTTATTTGAGGGGGTTGCGGGGGGCTGGCCCCTGCATCCCGCGAAGCAAGCCGAGGTGCGCAATGTCTGTCAATGTGTGTGGGAAGGGTTGGCGGTGCACACACAAGGCGGTGCATGCACAAGGCGGCGTGTGGCCACCGCAGGAGTCTTGTATTTAAGGGGGGTGCAAGTGTTGACCCGCGCGTCGAGCGAAGCGAGCTGTCTATCGAGTGAAGTGAGCCGAGGCGCGCAATGTGTGTGGGAAGGGTTGGCGGTGCACACACAAGGCGGTGCACACACAAGGCGACTTGTGGCCACTGCAGGAGTCTAGTCTAGGGGGGGGGGGGGGGGTTGTGGGGGCTGGCACGCGCGTCGAGCAAAGCGAGCTGTCTATCAAGCGAATTGAGCCGAGGCGCGCAATGTGTGTGGGAAGGGTTGGCGGTGCACACACAAGGCGGTGCACACACAAGGCGGCCTGTGGCCACTGCAGGAGTCTTGTTACTTGGGGGGGGGGGGGGGGGGTGGCACGCGCATCGAGCAACGCGAGCTATCCGTCGAGCGAAGCGAGCCGAGGTGCGCAATGTGTGTGGGAAGGGTTGGCGGTGCACACACAAGGCGGTGCATACCACCAAAGGAATAATTTGAGGGGTCTTTTTTTGGGAGGGCTAAAATTAGGGGGGGGGGGTCCCTTAGAAATGAAGGGAAATTTTGGTATAAGGCCCCTTGCTGTTGCTTCCTAGTGGATGGCTGCTATTTCCTGATGGGCTCTGGATGGTTGCTGATATTTCCTAATGGGAGGTTGCCACGCCCGTAGGCTTCCCAGTGTGCATGAGGCACAATGACTATGGGCTGAAAAAGACAGCGGTGTGAAGACTGCGCACAGTCCCCCGCTGGACCACTGCCCATGTGCCCACGACTCTCCTTCTGCTGTGAACATCGGCGGTCTTGAGGACCTACAGAGAACGCACTGTCAGTTGACACCACGTCTCATCTTTGTCGCGCATTCACACTGCATGCAGCGCGCAAAAAACCCACCCCTCCAGCAGCCCATGCGTGGCGCACACATTTTGACACATCGCATTCTTAAAATTGAAGGAAATATTTGGTACGAGGTAGGGCTTCCAAATTTGTCCACATCAAATTTGTCCCTCTCTAAAATTTTCCTTTGGTGGTACACAAGACGGTGCACACACAAGGCGGCTTGTAGCCACCACGAGAGTCTTGTTATTTAAGGGGGGTGCGGGGGCTGGCCCCCGCGTTGAGCAAAGCGAGCCGTCTGTCTAGCGAAGCAAGCCGTTTGTGCAGTTTGCCAAGGTGCATGGTGGGGGGTTTTGGCGCTGCCAAGGCGCACGGGGGGGGGAGGGTGGCGCTAACGAGGCGCATGGGGGGGTTGGCGCTAACGAGGCGCACGGGGGGGGGGGGCTTTGCTGCTAACGTGGCGCGCGCCAAGCCCCATTTGTGCCTCGTGTAACGAGGCGCGCAGTTTCAGCCAAACACCGTGGCAACGCTTGGCAAGCCCCATCAATCCCAACAACCGCTCTCAGCCATCCTCCTCGGCCCTGGACACCCCTCGACAACCCTCTGCCACCTTTCACAAAAGCAGTACTCCTCATTGGCCGTTTGAAACATTCCCTGTGTCTAGCACTCCAGCCCTCCGTCCATGGTGATGCACATCCCTCCAACCTCTGACAGTGCTAGACAGCTATCAGCCATTCACAACCCTGCGCAATTTCTACGGCCATCCCCAGCCCTCAACTATCCCCACCACTCTCCATTGCCCGCATTAAACATCATTGACCCTCAACGACCCTCAACAACATGAATGATCCTAAACAACCCTCACCCCTCATCTCACCAGGTATTCGAAGAACGCTCCCGCTCCCATGCCACGCGGCATCCTCGGGACCACTACCCGTCACAATCCACCTAGCAGACACCTGAGACACGAGGATTCATTTCTCAACAGCTCCAGAAAGTTCACAAAGAAACCTCCAAAATCTGCAAAATTCACGGCCGCAGCGTGAGTAGCGCCCGGAGCTGCACAGCCTTGAAGGTTCTCCTGTCATAACATACATCATGCAAACCATAGAACATGCGGATCGAACCCACACAGACCACCACAGCAAAAAACCCCACCTGCACCCAAAAACCCGCATGTCCAGCGCCCCATTAGGGGCGTCTCTGCGACTCGGGGCTCCTAGTGCGGGGCAGTCCATTTGGCCCTTTTCTGTAGCACGTCTACCTTTTGTATGGGAGAGGCAAAAGAAGCCACCCCAGTAAATTCCCTCAGCCCCACCCTTTCTGTCACACATCGCGTGTGGCACGCCTGCTCAAGACATCACATCCCTTCAAACTCCACGGGCACCTCAAGATCCAACATACATTCGTAGGGCCAGCAAAGTCCAGGGCTCAACAACCGACAGCAAGCAGCGAACCCCTGGTACGTGACACAGACCAAACAACACATCTCATCTACAAGAGTTATTCGCAATATGAAACACAATGGATCTGGCGCTCTAGAGCAGACCTCGCGAAGCTTCGCTGGCAGGTCACCAGACCAGCCCCACTGCCAAAGTTCATGGAGGCTATTGAAGAGATTATGGAGGAACAGGTCTGCATGGTGATTCCCCTCCGGTTTGTTCGCCCACTTGAACCCACTTGCAAAACATCCACCAAAAAAGATAAGCAGGAAAGTGACAAGACACCCCAAGCCTAGAGCCACATGGGGGGGGGGGGGGGCAAAAGTTCCCAAATATAAAGCCCAGGACACCCTAGAAGAAAACAGTACTTTGGGACCATGGTCCAAATTGCCGAACACAATGGGAACGCTTCCTGCGCGCCACGGGCGCGCCGCAAGCGCCGCAGGGAAAGGGCAATTAGCTTTAGTGTACACTGTCGAAGAAATATACACCGGAACAAAAAAATTCCGGGCACGTTGATCTGTTGACACCATCGCTCTCTACAAAGTGAGAGACTACGGCCCCGGCTCAACGTGCAAAGCGTGGTAGGGAATCCCACCCTTCTACTGTGGTTAAGGAGGAGGGGCATTACTCCCTCGGTCAAAAGTAGCAGAGCCCCGATGCTACTCCTGACCCCATACCCCCTGAATCAGGCAACTTCATGGATACATGTGAGCCCTCTGCTGTGCCATGGTTGTGTGTAAGTGTGTAAGTGTGTATGAGTGTGTCTCGCGGCACTTCGTCGCTGTGTTGTGCGCACATTGAAAACAACCAAGAGTACCTATTTTTGGGATTTTGGATTTATGGAGTCACAAGATACTTCACTACAAAATTTTAAAACGAAATATTGTCCGCAGTCCGGGATGCACAATGTGCAGCACAACGTATGTCCGATCCCCCGGCCATAGCACAGCATCGGTCCCACCATCACACTTTGTTGCCCGATCCCCTACATCATAGGGTGCCCAATCCTATGATGTAGGCGTTTCGAGTCATTTTGCGTTTCGGAAATTGGTCAAAGGGAGCCCGTCCCCAATGACATTCATTTCGGTACGTTTCGCGTTTCGCTTGTAATCAAGACTACTCGTCATCGAGTGAGCAGTTGGGTCCGGACGACAAAAAGTCCGGAGAGCATGAGGTCAAGCTCGACCCTGAGTCGGAATCGGTGGTGGAGTCGGAGTCGGAGTCGGAGTCGGAGTGGGAGTCGGAGTCAGATGTGGACGAGTCGTTGTCAACGGTATAAGACTTTGTCCCAAACATCTCCTTTGGAAAATGACCCCATGGACCATACGGCTTGTACTTGACGTTCCGCTTGTTGATGAAATGTTGGATGTGAACCACAGCATGGACCATCCAATGGAGTCACAGGATGCGCTCCTCCCATTTCAGCCCCAACTTGGTGCACGGCTCCCGGCGACGGCCACGGAATAATACCATGCTTTCTTCCGGGGAAACCACCATTCAGTAGGATCACCTCACCCTACTTGAGGTCTTTGAGCTGGGGCCCAAGATCTTTCAATATCCGCGTGTCACTTCGCACTCCACACAAAAAAGCGTGGATTGAGAGTACCTAACCCCAACTCAAGGGTCCACACAACAAAGCATGGATTGAGAGTCCCTAACCCCAACTCAAGGGGCCACGCAAAAAAGAGTGGATTGCGAGTCCCTAACCCCAACTCAAGGGGCCACGTAGCAAAGCGTGGATTGAGAGTCCCTAACCCGAGGCCACGCAACAAAGCGTGGATTGCAAAGCGCTAACCCCAAATCAAGGGGCCACACAAAAAAGCGTGGATTGAGAGTCCCTAACCCGAACTCAAGGGGCCACGCAAAAAAGCGTGGATTGAGAGTCCCTAACCCCAACTCAAGGGGGCACGCAAAAAAAGCGTGGATTGCGATTCCCTAACCCCAACTCAAGGGGCCACACAACAAAGCGTGGATTGAGAGTCCCTAACCCCAACTCAAGGGGCCACACAACAAAGCGTGGATTGAGAGTCCCTAACCCCAACTCAAGAGGCCACGCCAAAAAGCGTGGATTGAGAGTCCCTAACCCCAACTCAAGGGGCCACGTCAAAAAGCGTGGATTGCAAGTCCGTAACCCCAACTCAAGGCGCAACCCAACAAAGCGTGGATTGAGAGTCCCTAACCCCAACTCAAGGGGCCACGCAACAAAGCGTGGATTGAGAGTCCCTAACCCCAACTCAGAAGGCCACGCAAAAAAGCGTGGATTGAGAGTCCCTAACCCCAACTCAAGGGGCCACGTCAAAAAGCGTGGATTGCAAGTCCGTAACCCCAACTCAAGGCGCAACCCAACAAAGCGTGGATTGAGAGTCCCTAACCCCAACTCAAGGGGCCACGCAACAAAGCGTGGATTGAGAGTCCCTAACCCCAACTCAAGGGGCCACGCAAAAAAAGCGTGGATTGAGAGTCCCTAACCCCAACTCAAAGGGCCACACCTCAAAGCGTGGATTGAGAGTACCTAACCCCAACTCAAGGGGCCACACAACAAAGCGTGGATTGAGAGTACCTAACCCCAACTCAAGGGGCCACGCCAAAAAACGGGGATTGCGAGTCCCTAACCCCAACTCAAGGGGCCACGCAACAAAGCGTGGGTTGCGAGTCCCTAACCCCAACTCAAGGGGCCACGCCAAAAAGCGTGGATTGACAGTCCCTAAACCCAACTCAAGGGGCCACGCAACAAAGTGTGGATTGAGAGTACCTAACCCCAACTCAAGGGGCCACACCAAAAAACGGGGATTGCGAGTCCCTAACCCCCACTCAAGGGGCCACGCAACAAAGCGTGGGTTGCGAGTCCCTAACCCCAACTCAAGGGGCCACGCCAAAAAGCGTGGATTGAGAGTCCCTAAACCCAACTCAAGGGGCCACGGAACAAAGTGTGGATTGAGAGTACCTAACCCCAACTCAAGGGGCCACACGACAAAGCGTGGATTGAGAGTACCTACCCCCAACTCAAGGGGCCACGCAACAAAGTGTGGATTGCGAGCCCCTAACCCAAACTCAAGGGGCCACACAACAAAGCGTGGATTGAGTGTCCCTAACCCCAACTCAAGAGGCCACGCAAAAAAGCGTGGATTGAGAGTCCCTAACCCCAACTCAAGGGCCCACGTCAAAAAGCGTGGATTGAGAGTCCCTAACCCCAACTCAAGGGGCCACGCAACAAAGCGTGGATTGAGAGTCCCTAACCCCAACTCAAGGGGCCACGCCAAAAAGCGTGGATTGCCAGTCCCTAACCCCAACCCAAGGGGCCAACCAACAAAGCGTGGATTGAGAGTCCCTAACCCCAACTCAAGGGGCCACGTCAAAAAGCGTGGATTGCAAGTCCCTAACCCCAACTCAAGGCGCAACCCAACAAAGCGTGGATTGAGAGTCCCTAACCCCAACTCAAGGCGCAACCCAACAAAGCGTGGATTGAGAGTCCCTAACCCCAACTCAAGAGGCCACGCCAAAAAGCGTGGATTGAGAGTCCCTAACCCCAACTCAAGGGGCCACGTCAAAAAGCGTGGATTGCAAGTCCGTAACCCCAACTCAAGGCGCAACCCAACAAAGCGTGGATTGAGAGTCCCTAACCCCAACTCAAGGGGCCACGCAACAAAGCGTGGATTGAGAGTCCCTAACCCCAACTCAGAAGGCCACGCAAAAAAGCGTGGATTGAGAGTCCCTAACCCCAACTCAAGGGGCCACGTCAAAAAGCGTGGATTGCAAGTCCGTAACCCCAACTCAAGGCGCAACCCAACAAAGCGTGGATTGAGAGTCCCTAACCCCAACTCAAGGGGCCACGCAACAAAGCGTGGATTGAGAGTCCCTAACCCCAACTCAAGGGGCCACGCAAAAAAAGCGTGGATTGAGAGTCCCTAACCCCAACTCAAAGGGCCACACCTCAAAGCGTGGATTGAGAGTACCTAACCCCAACTCAAGGGGCCACACAACAAAGCGTGGATTGAGAGTACCTAACCCCAACTCAAGGGGCCACGCCAAAAAACGGGGATTGCGAGTCCCTAACCCCAACTCAAGGGGCCACGCAACAAAGCGTGGGTTGCGAGTCCCTAACCCCAACTCAAGGGGCCACGCCAAAAAGCGTGGATTGACAGTCCCTAAACCCAACTCAAGGGGCCACGCAACAAAGTGTGGATTGAGAGTACCTAACCCCAACTCAAGGGGCCACACCAAAAAACGGGGATTGCGAGTCCCTAACCCCCACTCAAGGGGCCACGCAACAAAGCGTGGGTTGCGAGTCCCTAACCCCAACTCAAGGGGCCACGCCAAAAAGCGTGGATTGAGAGTCCCTAAACCCAACTCAAGGGGCCACGGAACAAAGTGTGGATTGAGAGTACCTAACCCCAACTCAAGGGGCCACACGACAAAGCGTGGATTGAGAGTACCTACCCCCAACTCAAGGGGCCACGCAACAAAGTGTGGATTGCGAGCCCCTAACCCAAACTCAAGGGGCCACACAACAAAGCGTGGATTGAGTGTCCCTAACCCCAACTCAAGAGGCCACGCAAAAAAGCGTGGATTGAGAGTCCCTAACCCCAACTCAAGGGCCCACGTCAAAAAGCGTGGATTGAGAGTCCCTAACCCCAACTCAAGGGGCCACGCAACAAAGCGTGGATTGAGAGTCCCTAACCCCAACTCAAGGGGCCACGCCAAAAAGCGTGGATTGCCAGTCCCTAACCCCAACCCAAGGGGCCAACCAACAAAGCGTGGATTGAGAGTCCCTAACCCCAACTCAAGGGGCCACGTCAAAAAGCGTGGATTGCAAGTCCCTAACCCCAACTCAAGGCGCAACCCAACAAAGCGTGGATTGAGAGTCCCTAACCCCAACTCAAGGCGCAACCCAACAAAGCGTGGATTGAGAGTCCCTAACCCCAACTCAAGGGGCCACACGACAAAGCGTGGATTGAGAGTACCTACCCCCAACTCAAGGGGCCACGCAACAAAGTGTGGATTGCGAGTCCCTAACCCAAACTCAAGGGGCCACACAACAAAGCGTGGATTGAGAGTCCCTAACCGCAACTCAAGAGGCCACGCAAAAAAGCGTGGATTGAGAGTCCCTAACCCCAACTCAAGGGGCCACGTCAAAAAGCGTGGATTGAGAGTCCCTAACCCCAACTCAAGGGGCCACGCAACAAAGCGTGGATTGAGAGTCCCTAACCCCAACTCAAGGGGCCACGTCAAAAAGCGTGGATTGAGAGTCCCTAACCCCAACTCAAGGGGCCACGCAACAAAGCGTGGATTGAGAGTCCCTAACCCCAACTCAAGGGGCCATGCCAAAAAGCGTGGATTGCCAGTCCCTAACCCCAACCCAAGGGGCCAACCAACAAAGCGTGGATTGAGAGTCCCTAACCCCAACTCAAGGGGCCACGTCAAAAAGCGTGGATTGCAAGTCCCTAACCCCAACTCAAGGCGCAACCCAACAAAGCGTGGATTGAGAGTCCCTAACCCCAACTCAAGGGGCCACGCAATAAAGCGTGAAATGCGAGTTCCTAACCCCAACTCAAGGGGCCACGCCAAAAAGCGTGGATTGAGAGTCCCTAACCCCAACTCAAGGGGCCACGCAACAAAGCGTGGGTTGCGAGTCTCTAACCCCAACTCAAGGGGCCACGCCAAAAAGCGTGGATTGAGAGTCCCTAATCCCAACTCAAGGGGCCACCCAACAAAGTGTGGATTGCGAGTCCCTAACCCCAACTCAAGGGGCCACACAACAAAGTGTAGATTGCGAGTCCATAACCCAAACTCAAGGGGCCACGCCAAAAAGCGTGGATTAAGAGTCCCTAACCCCAACTCAAGTGGCCACGCAACAAAGCGTGGATTGAGAGTCCCTAAAGCGAACTCAAGGGGCCACGCAACAAAGCGTGGATTGAGAGTCCCTTACCCCAACTCAAGGGGGCACGCAAAAAAAGCGTGGATTGAGAGTCCCTAACCCCAACTCAAGGGGCCACGGGAAAAAAGCGTGGATTGCGAGTCCCTAACCCCAACTCAAGGGGCCACACAACAAAGTGTGGATTGCGAGTCCACAACCCAAACTCAAGGGGCCAAGCAACAAAGCGTGGATTGAGAGTCCCTAACCCCAACTCAAGGGGCCACGCCAAAAAGCGTGGATTGCAAGTCCCTAACCCCAACTCAAGGGGCCACACAACAAAGCGTGGATTGAGAGTACCTAAACCCAACTCAAGGGGCCACGCAACAAAGCGTGGGTTGCGAGTCTCTAACCCCAACTCAAGGGGCCACGCCAAAAAGCGTGGATTGAGAGTCCCTAATCCCAACTCAAGGGGCCACCCAACAAAGCGTGGATTGCGAGTCCCTAACCCCAACTCAAGGGGCCACACAACAAAGTGTGGATTGCGAGTCCATAACCCAAACTCAAGGGGCCACGCCAAAAAGCGTGGATTAAGAGTCCCTAACCCCAACTCAAGAGGCCACGCAACAAAGCGTGGATTGAGAGTCCCTAAAGCGAACTCAAGGGGCCACGCAACAAAGCGTGGATTGAGAGTCCCTTACCCCAACTCAAGGGGGCACGCAAAAAAAGCGTGGATTGAGAGTCCCTAACCCCAACTCAAGGGGCCAAACAAAAAAAGCGTGGATTGAGAGTCCCTAACCCCAACTCAAGGGGCCACGCAAAAAAAGCGTGGATTGCGAGTCCCTAACCCCAACTCAAGGGGCCACGCCAAAAAGCGTGGATTGAGAGTACCTAACCCCAACTCAAGGGGCCACGCCAAAAAGCGTGGATTGCAAGTCCCTAACCCCAACTCAAGGGGCCACACAACAAAGCGTGGATTGAGAGTACCTAAACCCAACTCAAGGGGCCACGCAACAAAGCGTGGATTGAGAGCACCTAACCCCAACTCAAGGGGCCACACAACAAAGCGTGGATTGCAAGTCCCTAACCCCAACTCAAGGGGCCACACAACAAAGCGTGGATTGCAAGTCCCTAAACCCAACTCAAGGGGCCACGCAACAAAGCGTGGATTGAGAGTCCCTAATCCCAACTCAAGGGGCCACGCGACAAAGCGTGGATTGAGAGTACCTACCCCCAACTCAAGGGGCCACACAACAAAGCTTGGATTGCGAGTCCCTAACCCAAACTCAAGGGGCCACAACAAAAAGCGTGGATTGAGAGTCCCTAACGCCAACTCAAGGGGCCACACAACAAAGCGTGGATTAAAAGTCCCTAACCCCAACTCAAGGGGCCACGCAACAAAGTGTGGATTGAGAGTCCCTATTCCCAACTCAAGGGGCCACGCAACAAAAAGGGGATTGCGAGTCCCTAACTCCATTCAAGGGGCCACGCAAAAAAAACGTGGATTGAAAGTCCCTAGCCCCAACTCAAGGGGCCACGCAACAAAGCGTGGATTGAGAGTCCCTTACCCCAACTCAAGGGGGCACACGACAAAGCGTGGATCGGGAGTCCCTAACCCCAACTCAAGGGGCCACGTCAAAAAGCGTGGATTGCGAGTCCCTAACCCCAACTCAAGGGGCCACGCAACAAAGCGTGGATTGCAAGTCCCTAACCCCAACTCAAGGGGCCACGCAACAAAGCGTGGGTTGCGAGTCCCTAACCCCAACTCAAGGGGCCACCCAACAAAGCGTGGATTGCGAGTCCCTAACCCCAACTCAAGGGGCCACGCAACAAAGCGTGGGTTGCGAGTCCCTAACCCCAACTCAAGGGGCCACACAACAAAGTGTGGATTGAGAGTCCCTAACCCCAACTCAAGGGGCCACGTCAAAAAGCGTGGATTGCGAGTCCCTAACCCCAACTCAAGAGGCCACGCAACAAAGCGTGGGTTGCGAGTCCCTAACCCCAACTCAAGGGGCCACCCAACAAAGCGTGGATTGCGAGTCCCTAACCCCAACTCAAGGGGCCACGCAACAAAGCGTGGATTGAGAGTCCCTAACCCCAACTCAAGGGGCCATGCCAAAAAGCGTGGATTGCCAGTCCCTAACCCCAACCCAAGGGGCCAACCAACAAAGCGTGGATTGAGAGTCCCTAACCCCAACTCAAGGGGCCACGTCAAAAAGCGTGGATTGCAAGTCCCTAACCCCAAATCAAGGCGCAACCCAACAAAGCGTGGATTGAGAGTCCCTAACCCCAACTCAAGGGGCCACGCAATAAAGCGTGAAATGCGAGTTCCTAACCCCAACTCAAGGGGCCACGCCAAAAAGCGTGGATTGAGAGTCCCTAACCCCAATTCAAGGGGCCACGCAACAAAGCGTGGGTTGCGAGTCTCTAACCCCAACTCAAGGGGCCACGCCAAAAAGCGTGGATTGAGAGTCCCTAATCCCAACTCAAGGGGCCACCCAACAAAGTGTGGATTGCGAGTCCCTAACCCCAACTCAAGGGGCCACACAACAAAGTGTAGATTGCGAGTCCATAACCCAAACTCAAGGGGCCACGCCAAAAAGCGTGGATTAAGAGTCCCTAACCCCAACTCAAGTGGCCACGCAACAAAGCGTGGATTGAGAGTCCCTAAAGCGAACTCAAGGGGCCACGCAACAAAGCGTGGATTGAGAGTCCCTTACCCCAACTCAAGGGGGCACGCAAAAAAAGCGTGGATTGAGAGTCCCTAACCCCAACTCAAGGGGCCACGGGAAAAAAGCGTGGATTGCGAGTCCCTAACCCCAACTCAAGGGGCCACACAACAAAGTGTGGATTGCGAGTCCACAACCCAAACTCAAGGGGCCAAGCAACAAAGCGTGGATTGAGAGTCCCTAACCCCAACTCAAGGGGCCACGCCAAAAAGCGTGGATTGCAAGTCCCTAACCCCAACTCAAGGGGCCACACAACAAAGCGTGGATTGAGAGTACCTAAACCCAACTCAAGGGGCCACGCAACAAAGCGTGGGTTGCGAGTCTCTAACCCCAACTCAAGGGGCCACGCCAAAAAGCGTGGATTGAGAGTCCCTAATCCCAACTCAAGGGGCCACCCAACAAAGCGTGGATTGCGAGTCCCTAACCCCAACTCAAGGGGCCACACAACAAAGTGTGGATTGCGAGTCCATAACCCAAACTCAAGGGGCCACGCCAAAAAGCGTGGATTCAGAGTCCCTAACCCCAACTCAAGAGGCCACGCAACAAAGCGTGGATTGAGAGTCCCTAAAGCGAACTCAAGGGGCCACGCAACAAAGCGTGGATTGAGAGTCCCTTACCCCAACTCAAGGGGGCACGCAAAAAAAGCGTGGATTGAGAGTCCCTAACCCAAACTCAAGGGGCCAAACAAAAAAAGCGTGGATTGCGAGTCCCTAACCCCAACTCAAGGGGCCACGCCAAAAAGCGTGGATTGAGAGTACCTAACCCCAACTCAAGGGGCCACGCCAAAAAGCGTGGATTAAGAGTCCCTAACCCCAACTCAAGGGGCCACACAACAAAGCGTGGATTGAGAGTACCTAAACCCAACTCAAGGGGCCACGCAACAAAGCGTGGATTGAGAGCACCTAACCCCAACTCAAGGGGCCACACAACAAAGCGTGGATTGCAAGTCCCTAACCCCAACTCAAGGGGCCACACAACAAAGCTTGGATTGCAAGTCCCTAAACCCAACTCAAGGGGCCACGCAACAAAGCGTGGATTGAGAGTCCCTAATCCCAACTCAAGGGGCCACGCGACAAAGCGTGGATTGAGAGTACCTACCCCCAACTCAAGGGGCCACACAACAAAGCTTGGATTGCGAGTCCCTAACCCAAACTCAAGGGGCCACAACAAAAAGCGTGGATTGAGAGTCCCTAACGCCAACTCAAGGGGCCACACAACAAAGCGTGGATTAAAAGTCCCTAACCCCAACTCAAGGGGCCACGCAACAAAGTGTGGATTGAGAGTCCCTATTCCCAACTCAAGGGGCCACGCAACAAAAAGGGGATTGCGAGTCCCTAACTCCATTCAAGGGGCCACGCAAAAAAAACGTGGATTGAAAGTCCCTAGCCCCAACTCAAGGGGCCACGCAACAAAGCGTGGATTGAGAGTCCCTTACCCCAACTCAAGGGGGCACACGACAAAGCGTGGATCGGGAGTCCCTAACCCCAACTCAAGGGGCCACGTCAAAAAGCGTGGATTGCGAGTCCCTAACCCCAACTCAAGGGGCCACGCAACAAAGCGTGGATTGCAAGTCCCTAACCCCAACTCAAGGGGCCACGCAACAAAGCGTGGGTTGCGAGTCCCTAACCCCAACTCAAGGGGCCACCCAACAAAGCGTGGATTGCGAGTCCCTAACCCCAACTCAAGGGGCCACGCAACAAAGCGTGGGTTGCGAGTCCCTAACCACAACTCAAGGGGCCACACAACAAAGTGTGGATTGAGAGTCCCTAACCCCAAATCAAGAGGCCACGCCAAAAAGCGTGGACTGAGCGTCCCCAACCCCAACCCAAGGGGCCACGCAAAAAAAGCGTGGATTGAGAGTCCCTAACCCCAACTCAAGGGGCCACGCAACAAAGCGTGGATCGCAAGTGCCTAACCGGAACTCAAGGGGGCACCCAACAAAGCGTGGATTGAGAGTCCCTAACCCCAACTGGGCCACGCCAAAAAGCGTGGATTGAGAGTCCCTAATCCCAACTCAAGGGGCCACGCGACAAAGCGTGGATTGAGAGTACCTACCCCCAACTCAAAGGGCCACACAACAAAGTGTGGATTGCGAGTCCCTAACCCAAACTCAAGGGGCCACACAACAAAGTGTGGATTGCGAGTCCCTAACCCCAACTCAAGGGGGCACGCAAAAAAAGCGTGGATTGAGAGTCCCTAACCCCAACTCAAGGGGCCACGCCAAAAAGCGTGGATCGCAAGTCCCTAACCCGAACTCAAGGGGCCACCCAACAAAGCGTGGATTGAGAGTCCCTAACCCCAACTGGGCCACGCCAAAAAGCGTGGATTGCAAGTCCCTAACCCCAACTGGAGGGGCCACGGGACAAAGCGTGGATTGAGAGTCCCTAATCCCAACTCAAGGGGCCACGCAACAAAGCTTGGATTGCAAGTCCCTAACCCCAACTCAAGGGGCCACGCCAAAAAGCGTGGATTGCAAGTCCCTAACCCCAACTCAAGGGGCCACGCAACAAAGCGTGGATTGAGATTCCCTAACCGCAACTAAAGAGGCCACGCAACAAAGCGTGGATGGAGAGTACCTAACCCCAACTGGGCCACGCCAAAAAGCGTGGATTGAGAGTCCCTAACCCCAACTCAAGGGGCCACGCAACAAAGCGTGGATTGAGAGTCCCTAACCCCAACTCAAGGGGCCACGCAAAAAAAGCGTGGACTGCGAGTCCCTAACCCCAACCCAAGGGGCCAACCAACAAAGCGTGGATTGAGAGTGCCTAACCCCAACTCAAGGGGCCACACAAAAAGCGTGGATTGCAAGTCCCTAACCCCAACTCAAGGGGCCACGCAACAAAGCGTGGATTGAGAGTCCCTAACCCCAACTCAAGGGGCCACACAACAAAGCGTGGATGGACAGTCCCTAACCCCAACTCAAGGGGCCACGCAACAAAGCGTGGATTGAGAGTCCCTAACCCCAAGTCAAGGGGCCAAGCAAAAAAACGTGGATTGAGAGTACCTAACCCCAACTCAAGGGGCCACGCAACAAAGCGTGGATTGAGAGTCCCTAAAGCCAACTCAAGGGGCCACACAACAAAGCGTGGATTGAGAGTCCCTAACCCCAACTCAAGGGGCCACGCAACAATGCGTGGATTGGGAGTCCCTAACCCCAACTCAAGGGGCCACGCCAAAAAGCGTGGATTGAGAGTCCCCAAAGCCAACTCAAGGGGCCACGCAACAAAGCGTGGATTGAGAGTACCTAACCCTAACTCAAGTGGCCACGCAACAAAGCGTGGATTGAGAGTCCCTAACCCCAACTCAAGGGGCCACGCCAAAAGCGTGGATTCCGAGTCCCTAACCCCAACTCAAGGGGCCACGCAACAAAGCGTGGATTCCGAGTCCCTAACCCCAACTCAAGGGGCCACGCAAAAAAAGCGTGGATTGCGAGTCCCTAACCCCAACTCAAGGGGCCACACAACAAAGCGTGGATTGAGAGTCCCTAACCCCAACTCAAAGAGCCACGCAACAAAGCGTGGATTGAGAGTCCCTAACCCCAACTCAAGGGGCCACGCAACAGAGCGTGGATTGAGAGTACCTAACCCTAACTCAAGTGGCCACACAACAAAGCGTGGATTGCGAGTCCCTAACCCCAACTCAAGGGGCCACGCAAGAAAGCGTGGATCGCGAGTCCCTAACCCCAACTCAAGGGGCCACGCCAAAAAGCGTGGATTGAGAGTCCCTAACCCCAACTCAAGTGGCCACGCAACAAAGCGTGGATTGAGAGTCCCTACCCCCAACTCAAGGGGCCACACAACAACGCGTGGATTGCGAGTCCCTAACCCCAACTCAAGGGGCCACGCAACAAAGCATGGATTGAGAGTCCCTCCGGTTTCCTAAATAGCACCGGAAGGTTAACAAAGCTTGTAAGACTCAAGTAACCCCCGTCCTGTCGGGGGTCCCCAATAAGGGGACAAAATCAAAATTGGCTACCTCACCCCTCCCTTCTCGGGGGCCCAAAAGAGGGCGGAATGGCTACATAACCTCTGCCGTCTTGGGGGGGCATGGAACAAAATCAGAGGTGGTCCCTCGACCACTACCATCTTGTGGGCCCAAACCGCATAGGGTACGGAATCAAATGCACCATTTGTGAAAGATAGAGGCCCAAAAGGGGGAATGTCAATCAAATAGGAGAAAAAAGTGGTGTGTGTGGGGGGGGGGGGGGTAAACTGTGGGTAAAACATATGTGTATGTATGCGGCACTATTCCGCCTATCTTTGGGTATAGTTGCCCAAACTGCGCGCCGCAGGGAAAGCGTTCCCAATGGCGGCCATAGGCTACATGATGATGGCTTTGAGAGGACGCCGCTGTTCTTTAACACCATGATTCCTTTTTCAGCACATTACTATGGACTAGGATGACAATGCTGGCAAGCGAAGGGCCGTGCCAGTGAATACAAACAAAGTTGCCTCGCAAAAAGCATTCAAGTGCCATTCAACCTGATCAATTTGGCAGCATTTGTCTTATCGAGTAGACATATAGATTCACCTCTGGCAAAATGTGCTGCAATTAGTCAGTTAACATTAACATTAACATAGGCGTCTCTGTCGTCGTAGGCAAGGGTATTCTAGGACTTTGTTGTGGTGTGCTGGGGTGTTTTAGGTCTTTGGCATGGTGTGCTAATGCATGCTATGGTCCGCAAGGATAGTCTTTTTTTTTTCAAAATGGACGAATCAAACAAGCGCTTGGAACGAGTAACCAGCTCTCACACTTTTTGCCGACCAAACAGTTCCGTCTCAAGATGACGTGACGCACCATTGCAGATTTGCTGTCACGTTGGCATGTGTTGTTGAGTTGTGATGTTCCCAAGTGCCTCTAAGCAGTGCCGCAAACCCAGTGCAAACATTCAGCCAAGACGCAAAGCACGTGTGCACCTGGAGCATCCCGAGGCACCGGGTGGTGTGCTCATGGGCTGTTGCGCTACGTAGAGAAGTCAAAATTGTATCCTACAACAAACGGACGGGACCATTCGTTGTGCAAATCCGACGTGTGGGTCGTGCGGCGGCCCTGGGGTATGCACGCTACATGAGGCCTCTGGGCGAAAATGAGCCGTAATCACTTAGCAGCAGCATGACGCCATCTCAGAGGTGTTTTTTTCAGTGGGCTCACCCCAGGGGGGGGGGGGGTTCTCCGAAAGTGAAGTCATGGGGTTTTGCCTAAAATTGGCCACTTTGAAAAGGTGGGGGGGGGGTTACCCCTTTTGCGCGCAACGGACATTTTCCAAAACGCGCCGCGGGGGTTACCTTGGATGTGCAGAAGTGTGTATTTGTCCATTTTTTGGGGACACACAAGGAAATTGGGGGGTATTTTGCCTCAAAAGTGACGGATCTTTGCATGCTTACTTGATGCTACTGTTTCACATATCAGGTGTGGCAAGGACGTGGTGGCCTAAGGGGTTAGCATACAACAACGGAGGCCTCCACTCTACCTCCTCACGAATGCAATGGTGGTTGTAGCCGCCCACACCCCATGCCGGGGGGAGGGGGGGGGTTATAGACGATTTCCCAACACCGAAGAGGGTGCCTTACAGGGTGCCCAATCCTGCAAGGCGTACATTTCGTCACGTTTCGCGTTTCGCATCACCGCTTCATGGGGTGCCCGGTCCCACAATACGGTGGTTTTGAATCGTTTCGCGTTTCGGAGCACCGCTTCATGGGGAGCCCAATCCCACAATGCGGTCGCTTCGCATCGCTTCGTGTTTCACGGGGTGCCCAATCCCGGAACTTCCGTTGTGCCAACAACACGTACATTGTTTGTCACGCTACGGTTGTGTGTTATTGTGTGTCTTGCGGCAATGTGCGCAACCGGTTGACGCATGCACTTCGCACCCCAAAAAAAAGCTCCCTAAGGGATAGACCAATGTATGACTTTCACTACAATATCCATTTCTCAAGGTGCCGCTTGCACTGCGTTCGTCCCAAGCCCCCCGGCATAGTGTAACGTCTTATGCACCTGCATGTGCACCTCAAGTAATCGTCTACTCCCGCTGCCTTTTGGAGTCGCTAATCAACTTCCATTCTGGTGCTTCTTGGGGGTCTCCATCAAAGGGGACAATCAAAAGTGGCTGCCTCACCCCTACCTTCCCGGGGGCCCATATAAGGGCGGAATTGCTACGTAACCGCGTTCTGGGGGATAAGCATCAAAGTGGACAAAATCAAAAGTGGCTCTTACACGGCTTCTTTCGCTAGGGGCTCCAATCGAAAAGCATGCTATGGTTACGGTTTCAAAAAGAGTGTATGGTCCCCCCCATGCAGCAACCCTGAAATTGCAATTTTCAACACTTGTAAAATAGATGCTCATATACATGAAATTTGTGGAAAACAACTACAACGCACCACATGGTAAAACAAACAATTGCTAGTCACACACAGAGTTTTTGTGTTTTTTTTTCAACATCCATCATAAGCATGAAAACAAGGACTTCACCTTTTTCAAGCAGTGCATACTACAACTCGACCGTATCTATACCTATGTCATGTGTCACATGGTACAACAAGGGGAAAAAATACAATCCTCAATCAAACAGTTGCTGCGACATGATGCTGCCTCACCCCTGCCTTCTTGGGGGCCCACATGAGGGCGGAAGTGCTACGTAACCCCTGCATTCTCGGGGGTCCCCATCAAAGGGAACAAGAATGGCCTACACCGGGTCGTTAGTGGTAAAATGCTCTGAGGGGTGGTCCTTAACGGTGGCCCTGAAAAAAAAATTAGTTCCTTAAGGACTGCCCTGATCAGAAGTGGCCCAAAAGTGGCACATTGGCTACAAAAGTCCATATCCTCAAGACAAGGGGCAACTTTTCTCCAACCGGAGTGGTAGTGTGAGGTGGACTAAGCAAAGCCTTCACCCAAAATAAGGGGGGATTTTGGTTATATGAAAACCTTACTTTTGCCTAAAATTTTGGCCAACGAAAAAAGGGGGGGTTGTGTAAAACCCCACATGCTGTCGTTCTCCGCAAATGCGCCCCCCCCCCCCCCCCGGCTCGCCCCAAACGCTCTCCGTGTCATTGCAGTAAGGAGGGAGCTGACAGCTAATAGCGGAGACCCTGCCGGAGCCTTTGCACTACGTTTCGCTTACGGCTGCCTATGATCACAACCCTGACACACACCACAGCACTGATATCGGCACTGACTCTGACCCTGGGGTTTAGAGAACACCGCAGCATCCGTGGAAGCATTCACTGCTCTTTGAGGTAACGTCAAATACAAGTCCATCAGGCATTCGCAAGCCGTCACCCTCACCAGAGGCGCGTCAGGCTTCTTCGCGCCGCAAAGATATGCCCAGAACTGGGGCAGTGCGGGGGGCAGAAGTAGGGCCTGCTGCAAGCGACACAGTGCCCGAAGGCACTGGACGGTAATGCGGTGCGAAAAGATGGTCAAGGGCCGACTGCAGCAATCAACACTCAGCAACCGATGGACGTTTCTGACCGCCTTCTGAACAGTTCTGTGCAGCTCTGCCAAAATGTCCTGCAGAGGCATATAGGCGCATGACCAACGGCTGGGGGGCACTAGCCGCGCGACTCAGGTGGGGGCCGGGCAGGAGCAGTGATGCAGGAATTGCAGTTGCCAGAGTGCATGCATTTGGATGGCAAACACAAGCACATGCCCATGCACGTCCTTTCCCTTATCACAGGTGGATGGCATCTTTGTGCAAAGGGCTGTGACCCAAAGAATGCACACGCGCTGTTTGATTACAATGACCATATCTTCGACCCCAAAACCTGTCGCTCATATGTCCAGTCAGCTCTTTATCCCTGTCCATCCGTATCTACCCTTCCCTTTGCCGATATCTTTGCTTAGCTCTGGCGTGTATGGAAAGCAATCAAGGCCCGTAACCCTACTCTGGCACAGTGGACACAGGGCCACTAAATGGGTGTATGTGGTGTTGTCAAGGCCTTGCAGCACCGCAGTTCAAAATCATTCATGGCGATAGCACTCACAAAAGCAACACATGGTGCCCAATGCTGCTGAAGGCGTTACCTTTGTTTCCAGTGGTTTTGGGTCCTTGTTGGGCCATTTTGCCATACCAGAAGAGGCATCAGCGTGCTTCACGATCAAAAAACTTAGAAGAAATGAGGTAAAACTTGGAACAACATCTGTCAAAATTTTTTTAACTAAGTAACAGCGGCATTCTTGAGGAAAATTTTTTCACTCGGGTACCTCACAATTCCACAACAGGCAGTACATTTCTTTGGGGGCGTTTCCCTGCAACTCTTGAAAAAGGAGCCCCACCCAAGCCAAACCATCTTGCACATGTGTGCTTTTAAATGGTTTGATTAGAGAGATTTGAAAAACATATATTACTACACCCCTCTCCCCTTAAATCTATCGAGCAAGCAATAAGCAAACAAGCACGTTTCCTTTCCATCTCGGCCATTACTGTGTCCGAACGCTTTGGTCTCTCCCCTGCCTTCTTTCGCATTCACACATGCACTTCACAACTCAGGAGTTTGAGCCCCGAACTCACCGGTGGCGGCCTGAAGCGCAGCCAAGCAAGTCGGGCAGCAGGCAAGCCCTCCCAAATCTGCCTAATTTTGAGCCAAAAATAACCATTTTTGGCCAAAAGACCCGGTGAAACTGGCGGAATGAAGGGAAATGGATGACATGTACCACGACCGACTTGGTTTCCCCGTGTCAAAGAGCCCTTTGGCGGCCTCTAACTCAATGATATGTCCAAGAAACAGCCCAGTGCACGTGGTGGACCTGCCCCCATTCTGGTACTCTGCAATACCCATGCCATATATATTATTACTACACCCCTCTCCCCTTCAATCTAGCTAACAACAACACCAACAACAAGCAACAACACTTCTCCTTTTGGTTTTGGCCACCAGTCTCTCTCGCAATGCTCCGGGTTGTACTCTACTCTAGCCATCCTAGAGCCTAGGAGGTTCCCTTACCAAATCCAAGTTCTGAGCCAAAACTCAACAGTGGCACCCCGGGGCGGTGGCGCCAAGCCGGAAAGCTCCCTCCCAAAACTGTGCAGTTCGTGCCTACAAAGAGCCTTTTTTTGCCCAAAGCAGCCGTGCAACCCATTCAAAACGGACAAACGAAGGGAAACAGTGGCTACACTCCACGTGCACCTTGACTTCCTAGTGACAAAGAGCCCTTTGTTGCCCTCTGCCTTCACAATATGTCCGCTTAACAACCAAAAAAAATGGCTAAAAGTGGCCTAGATTGTGCGCGGTTTGTGTCCACCAGTCCCAAAATATCTTGGGCTATGTGGCTCAAATCAGAAATTCGAGCGCACCTAGTCCATCTGCAACCCCCGACTTTTTGTGGTTTCCAAGCCTCAGAATTACCCAACGAAACGCCTAGACCGGCGTACCAGTAGTCACGTGGTGGCGCCAAAGGACATCCTGGACATCATGGCCGGGGCCAACGGTGGGTCCAGCAGAGTCCCCGTGGCGAAAAAAATGATCTTTCTCAAAGTTGGTCCCAGACCACTTGGGATACTGAAGCTAGTGTCTTTTGCCCGTTTCAGCCCGAGGCGACGTGTTTTGGGTCGTGCAAAATCCCAAAGTTCCTCGAACATGGGCCGTTTTGGGACCAAGATTGGGTCGAAAATGGGTCAAAAACACATTTTTCAAAAAGTGATCTCGGACCATTTGGGGTGCACAAACAACTGAAAAGAGCCCATTTTGAGCCCAATTTAAGCCATTTTGGCCCTTCTGAGGTCCCAAGAAACGGGCCATTTTGTGACCAAAAACGCATCAAAAACGGGTCAAAAATGGGCTATCCAAAAATTATATTGGAACATTTGGGGTGCTCCATCGGGATTGTTGTGCCCATTTTCAGCCCATTTTGACCCACTTCAGCCCATGTAGCCATATGAATGCACCAATTTGTATATACAATTGGTACACACACATACATACATACATACATACATACATACATACATACATACATACATACATACATACATACATACATACATACATACATACATACATACATACATACATACATACATACATACATACATACATACATACATACATACATACATACATACATACATACATACATACATACATACATACATACATACATACATACATACATACATACATACATACATACATACATACATACATACATACATACATACATACATACATACATACATACATACATACATACATACATACATACATACATACATACATACATACATACATACATACATACATACATACATACATACATACATACATACATACATACATACATACATACATACATACATACATACATACATACATACATACATACATACATACATACATACATACATACATACATACATACATACATACATACATACATACATACATACATACATACATACATACATACATACATACATACATACATACATACATACATACATACATACATACATACATACATACATACATACATACATACATACATACATATAGCGGAGTCCCCCCCGGCGAATCCGAGGTTCTTCCTCGAAGGGGCCCACGGGCCCAGGGGACGCCACCGGGTATTCTCGGCCAAGCCGGACGGAGCTCCCACCGGCGACCCCCCCCCGCATGGGAGGGTGCACACAACGACCGCCACCCCCCCCCCCCCCCCAGCCGCCCCAAAAAAGGGACTCCGGCGCGGAGGGTTGGGGATATAGTCCCATGCCGCGCGGCCATGAATCGACATGGCCCTACGCCGGGCGATACACGCCCTCCCCCCCCCCTCGCTCAAGAGGGGCCCCCGACGTCCCCCGGGCAGGGAGCAACCCCCCCCCCCCCCCCCTTCAAGGAACGGCCGCCCTCGGGAGCCCTCGCCCAGCCCCCGAGGGCCTCTCGGGGTTCGCCCTCGAGCCCGCCCGGCCCTTCCACGCCCCCCCCCTCACCAGCCGCAGCCCATGGGCCCGCCCGGTCTCCCCCGCGCCGGCCCACAACCACCAGGGACCCGGGCCCCGGAGCCCCGGTGCCCAGCCCCGCCCGCCCCCCCGGTATCCATCCGGCGGGGCCCGTCCCGGTCCGGTTCGGCCGCGAGGGGACGGCGTGGCGCTTCCCCCCGCCTCCACCAGGATTCGCCCCCGTGGATGATGCTCGGCGGGATTCGTCCCCGCCGAGCGGGGTGCGGGCCCCTCCGCTGACCGTGGCCCCCAGCGCCGCGGGCGCCCCGGGCTCCCCGGCCGACTTTGGCCAGCCCCGGCCGCCCCTCCTCCCCGGTCAGCCAAACGGTGACGCTCGCGGCTGGGCACACCGCTTCCCCACCCCCTCGCGCGCGCGCCTGCCAACCGGCCCACAGCCCCCCCCCCCTCCCCGCATGCACACCATGCCCCTCCTCCCCTCCGCACCCCCCCCTCCTTCTTCACAGGTAGCCGTCGCCACCGAGGTGGGCTTCCGCAGCCGCCGACGGGCGGACACCTGGCTGAGAAGGGGACGCCCCAAACTCGGTGGGGGTCCAGGCCTTGCCCCTCCTTCCCCCTGCTGCATGCATCATGGCGTGGCGTGAGTCATACCCCCCTCCCTATGCACCATGTGTCATGGCCGCGAGTGGCCTTTGCCTCTCCCTCCTCACGCTAACCGAAAGGGGGGGGCCGACGGCCCCTGGGTGGGGCCCCCAGAACCCCAGGCGCAGCGACGCCCGACTGGAGGGTGGTGGGGCCCGCCGGTGCGCGGTTCGAGCCCCTGCCACCCTACTTCCACTGGCCGCGACCCCCTGTCCCCCCCCGGTCCCCCCCCTGTCCCCCACCCCGACTGGGGCGGCGCGGCCCGCACGTGCGGTTCGAGCCCGCGCCGCCCCTTGTTGCATTATACGGACAGTGCGGGCCGCCAGGAGAGCGGAGGGGCCCCGCACTGCCCCGAGCGCCCCCCCCCACAACGGCTGGCGCTAGAGGCCTGGCAGCGCCTGGCGGGCTGTTGTGCAGGGGGGGCGAGGCGACCGGGCGCTTCATACCCGCCCCCAACTGGGGTCTGTGCCCACGGCACCGGGCACAGTCGCCGGTTGGGGGGTACCACACCGCCACCGGGCACAAGGGAGAGGTAATAGCCCCGGGCATCGACCTCCCCCAGGCCGAAGGCAGGTGCCTACCGCCGGGCTCATCCTGGCCCCCCGCTTCCTCTTCATAATCATCCCCCTTGGCCGTCCCGGCCCACAGTCCCCGCGGCGGGTAAGTTCCTGGGGTCGAATCCTAAGACCTTCGGGGACGGAAGAACAGGCCGAGGTTTCGCACCCAGCCGACGTGGGGAGCCTCCGCCCCCACGGGGCCCCAGGGCACCCCGGCCATCCCAGCCGGGGATAACCCGCCGCCAGCGCCCCATTCCCCCGCCCCAGGCTCTCCGGCCTCAGTCCCCATGCAGTCTTCACCCTCATCACTTCCTCGTAGTAGGACACAGGTAGCAGGACGCACCCACCACCACCACACGCCACCGACCCCCAGAGCCCAGCTCCGGACCGCCCTCCCCGCCCAACCCCCCCCCACCCACGCCCAGCGACGACCTCCACCCGCACCTGACCCGCCCCCCCCCCCCCCCCTTTCTACATTTGCGCCACTGCCGGTAGCACTGTTCGCTCTGCATGCCGGAGCCTCCGGGCCCTGAGCGCTTGCCTCGGCTTCTCCCTTCCTCCCGCCCGCCCACCCCGACCAACCCCTCCCAACCCCACCCCACGCCATGACCGGCGCCCACAGCCGGCAACGGACCTCCCACCCCCCGGCACGCCGTGTGTCGGATCCTCCCTTGCTCCGCTCCCCACAGGCACCATGGCTCACCCATTCTCAGCTCTGTCCCCCGACCTCCAGCGCGAACAGTTGACGGCGGCCGACGCCTGGCCCCTCCTGTCCATCGCCCTGGACTCCCAGCAACCCCCACGCCTGCTGGCCTCTGCGCGCCACATGCCGGCAAATGTGGACGTCCTCTCCATCCCCCTTGCCGGCTCCCCCATCGAAACCAGCCCCCTCCTCTGGTGGTTCGCCTTCACCGAGCAGCTCACCGAGAACGAGATCTCCCTCCTCACCACCCACCACGATGCCTCGTGGCTCCCCTACGCCTCCTGCATGAGCGCCCTCATCGACTGGGGCGCTCGTGCCTCCACCCTCGACCAGGCCACTCTCGCCTCGGCCGCCCTCGCCCACATTTCCCCCTTCACCCCCGACCTCCCCCCCTCCATCCCCTTCCGCCGCCTCCTGGACCTCCTGGCCTTCGAGGAGGCCATCAAGCCCAAGGTCGCCCGGGTCGCCCTGCTCCACTGGCTAGCAACCTGGGCGGCCCAGCAGACCGGCTCCCGGCTGGCTTGCCCCCCCCTCAGCTGCGTCTTCGACCCAGCCAGCCCCCACGTCCGTATCCCCGCTCCTTGCCCCCTGTCCGCCCAACGGTGGTACACCGAGTTGAACCATCGGAAGGATGATGGTTCCATTCGCACCCCCAACATCTCCACCGCCATCACCGCAGCCGCCCGCCGCGCTAACCCACAAGCGGAAGACCCCCCTGCAGGGCCCGGAGCCCCCGCCCCCGCCGCCGCCCCTGCGCCCCCCGACGCTTCTCAACCCTTGTCCCTGCTTCCGCCCCGTCCCCAGCCCCCGCAGCCGGCCGCACCACCCCCGTCAGACTGGGAGACACTCTTCCAGGCTGGCCCCACCCCGAGCTCCCAGGACACGCTGACCCTGCTTGACGGCCTCTCCTCCGTCCCCGAGGCCGACGCCCACCACACGGCCATGTGCATTGTGGCTATGGGCAAGAGCTGCCACCTGCCCCCCAGGACCGTGCAGCACCTCTCGGTCTCCACGTCCACCGCCAGCCTGGTGCTCGCCGCCAAGGGTGCCTGGCACTCCTGCCCCGACCTCCACAAGCCCACCCTCCGCCTCCACCTCAACAAGCTCCTCACCCTGGTCTCCCAACGGTACGGGGCCGCCGCCTCCTCCGCGGCCTCCCTGCCTGCCCTCCAGGCCATCCAGCCCCTCATCACGGCCGCTCAGGCCCATGCCGAAACTCCCTGGCTGACGGCAGCCTTCACCATCGCCAGCGCCCCCTCATTCCCCATAGAGGCCTACCAGGACCTCCAACACGTCTCCTCCGCCGACACCCTCCGCGCAGCCATCGCACGGCTGTGTGGCCGTCTCTCCACCCCGGCCCAGTTCCAGGAGCTCATCTCCTACACCAAAACTGCCCTCCCCCCCCGCTCCACGGCGGACCTGGACTGGTTCCGCCTTGGCTCCTCCGCACCGCCAGCGCACTCCCTGCCAGCCCCTGGCGCCGCCGCCCCGCCCGCGCCACTCTTCGCCCCTCCCCTCCTCGGCCAGCCCCCCCTCCCGGGCGCCCCCGCGCCCACCGCCACCGGCACCACCCCCACCTCCACGGTCCCCACCTTCGCCCCCGTCGGCTCCTCGCCAGCAACCACCGGCGTCGTCCGCGTCTCAGGCCTCCGCCTAGGCCCGCACCCCTCCATGGCAGTCACCCTCACCCACAACCTGCAGACCGTCGTGTACGTCACTGACGCCAACGCCCGCCGCGGGCACGCGTTCGCCCACATCGCCCCCGCCCTGCACACCTCCCTCTTCGCCTCGCTGCCCACGCGCGTCATCCAACACAACGAGGGCTGGTCCCTTACGGTCCAGGGCAGACGGGACGATGGGCAACCTTGGCACGCCCCCACTGCCACTCTCAACACCCCACCCTCCCTCCGCCCGCCCGTCCCGGGCGACCCTCAGCCCCGCCCCGCCAAACGCAGCCGCCAGCAGTCACCCCCCCGTTCCTCCCCCCGACGCTCCCCGCGGCACCATGGCCGCACAACACCCTCGGCCCCCTCGTCGGGCAGGGCAGTCCGCGGCGCCATGTTCCCCAGTGCCCGCAGACACAACTGACTCGCCCTACCGGACACGCTCCCCGCCTCCAGCGCTCCCGACCTCCCGACCCTAGCCTGGGCGACTTTCCTCGCCTCCCACTTCCCCCGGCCACTCGACGCCCACCGCGCCGGGGCTGACCTTCTCTCCGCCCCAGAGCCCCGTCCCCAGTCCCACGCCCGTGGCCCCCCCCCCCCGCGCACCCGCTCCACCACCGGCCTCCGCCCCCCGTATATGCCTTCACTGCGGCACGCTGCGGCGCCCTACCCTCACGCGCTGCCCCGTGTGCGCACACTCTGCTGACCTTCTCCCCCTTGGCCTCCCCCCGGCCGCCGACCTCCCCCCGGGCCCCCTCCGAGACCTCCTGCACGCCGCCCAGGTCTCCACGTCGCTACCCCCCTCGCTCCTCGCCTCCGCCCTCCCCACGGTGTGCGGTTGGCTCGCCTCCTTCCCCCGCCAGCGCGGTGACCCCTCCTTCTGGATCACCCCTCCCCTGCACGTGGACGCCAAGTGGACCGCCTTCTGGGACACCGCCCACTTGCCTACAACCCCCCTCCCCCCGTCCCCAGCGTACACTCGCACGTCAGGCCCGACCTCCGCGTGGGCACTACACCCCGCCCTCCCCGACGCCCCGCTCGTCACCTCCTCCGCTTGCCCCGACTGTGGACGCCCCACGCCTCACACCGCCTTCGTCGACCTCCCCACATCGCCGACCGACCACTGGCCTCACTTCTTCTGCACCTCCCCCCACAAGGCCCCGCCAGTTTGCACTCGTGACATCGCCGCCCGCTGTGTGGTCGGCTTCCAGGGCATGCTACTGCCCGGGGCGGTCCCCGTCTCCGCCATCCCCTGGGCCGCCCCCTGCGCCCCCCCCCCCCGACCGCCTCCTCCAGCCGACCCCCGCCTTCGTCCTCTCCCTCCCCGACCCCCGTGACCAGGCGTCCACCCCCCTCCGCGACACAGCCCTCACCTTTCTCACACACAACTGGGGCGGCATCGCCGGCCAAGTCTCCCTCGCCCGCACCTGGCTCGAGGCCCTGTCCCCCGACGTGGTCGCCGAGCAGGAACTCTGGGACTTGGCCTCGGCCCGCCCCGCCCTCCCACCGAGGTACGAGGCCCACTACAGCACCGCTTCCGGCCAGGGCTCAGGCCTCCGCACGGCCTGGCTCCGGTCCCTCCGCGCCCCCCCCCAACCCGCCGACCTCGTCCACGACGGCCAGCACTGGATTGCCTCCGCGGTCCCCCTCTCGCTGGGGGGCCGGGCCCTCCTGTTCAACGCCCACCTCCCCCCACGCCTCTCGTACTCCGAGTGGGTCTCCGAGGTCAAGCTCATGAACCACCTCCGCTCCCGCGTACGGCCCGACCTATGCGTCCTCCTGGGCGACCTCAACAGCACGGGGGCCCCAGGCACCCCCCTGGCCTCCGCACTCGGGGCCCTAGGCCCGCTCTCAGCCTGGCACCGCCTGGTCCCCCCAGCCACTCCCACCAACTTCACCACCCGCCACGGCTCCCCCCGTTCCACCGCCATCGACCACATCTTCGCCACCGGTCCCATCGCCTCCCACACTCACCACGTCCTCCCCTGCCACCCCTCACACGCCATGGTGTTGGCGCAGGTCACCCTGCACCACCGCTCCTGCGACGCCCACTCGTGGCGCCTGTTCCGATGGCGCCTGGCGACTGTCGAGGACATGGACTCCCTCTCGGCCGCCCTAGACCTGGCGTGGGGCTGGCTCTCCCTTACCCCCTCCCTCCCCGACCACTACATCGCCGCCCACCACTCCCTCGCACACCAGCTGCTCCCGCACCCCCCTGACACCCCCGCACTACTACGGTCCCTGGCCCGGTTCACCTTTCCCCTCTCCACGCAAGACCTCGCCACCCAGTCCTTTGCCCTCCGGGAGGCATCGGCCGCCCGCGGCTTCGTCTCTTGCGCTGCAGTCCTCTCCTCCCCCTCCATCACTTCCGCCACTCGCACGATCCTCCGGCTGCCCTCCCCTCCCCTGGAACCGTTCCACGGCATCCTCCCCCACCCAGGGGCCGCCCTCACGACCCGCGAGGAACGGCTCGCCGAGATCACGGCACAGTCCCGGTCCCAGACGGCCAACCGGCACGTCTCCGTGGATCACGCCTTCTTCGCCGCCCGCTGCACCCCGGACCCCTGGCTCCCCCTCCTACACCCGCCCACCGACCTCACCCTCCCCCTACCCCGCGACGCCCTCCGCGCGAACGCCCGACCAGAGTCCCCCGCCTCTCTCCGGGCGTACGCTCTCGCCCGCCAGTCCCCCCCCCTCATCACCACGGCCTCCCTCGCCCACCGCCGCATGGGCAAGCGCTCCCTCGCCGTGTCCACTGACAACGTGGCGCGCGCAGCGCTCTTCCGCAGCGGCGGAGGCGTCCACCTCGGATTGCTGCACCTCCTCCTCCAGCTCGAGTCCGGCACCCCGGGCGTCTCCAACGAGACCGTCCGCTACGGCCTCTACAAGGGGAAGCCCACCAAGCCACTCCCCCGTCACCTCACACGCTCCTTCCGCCCCGTCGACGTGGAGTCGGGCGTCTCCGGCGCGGCGTCCGGCATCGCCACGACCCGCCTAGCCGCCGATCTCGAGCTCACCTCCACCTACACCCCCGCCTCCTTCGCCTACCGCCCAGGCCACTCCGCCCTCGGCCTCGCCCTCGTCGCCCGCGCCGCAACCTACACAGCCCTCTCCACCCACGGCACCTGTGCCATCTGCGACTGGGACGAGTCTGACGCGTACCTCAGGGTACTGCGCCAAGACAACTCCCGCCTCTGCTCCCGCCTCCGCGCCACGTGGGACTTTGGCCCCTGGGCGGACGGCTTCTACAGCCGCCTGGTCATCCGCGTGGCCACCCGCGAGGGGTTCGCCCACCCCTTCAGCACCGCGGAAGGGGGCAACCAAGGCGACGGGTTCGCCCAACTCCACTACCAGGCCCCCAGCCTGGTCATCACCAGGGCCATGCGCCCCAACACTTCCATCACCCTCCCCCTCACCGTCCCCGGCCACTCAGCATCCCTCCCCGCCACCCACCTCTCGTACAGCGACGACCGCCGCTTCATCACCTCCTCCCTCACGGACGTGGCAGCCATGGCCACTGACTGCCGCGAGTGCTCACGCCGCGCCGGCCGCATCATCCACCCCGACAAGCAGGAGTTCTCCCTCATCGACTCCCGCCCGGGCCGGCCCACCCTCGTCACCGCCGACGTCCCGCAGCACACCGGCACCACCACCACCGCCCCCCCGGAAGTCGTCGGCATCCCCATCCTCCCCGAGCTCCCCCTCCTCCGCGTCCTCAACAAGACCCGCACGTCCCTCGACCGGGCGCGCAAGGCCAGCCGCAACCGCGAGGCCTGCCCCATACTCCAGCTCCGCTCCCTGCACGCCTTCGGCCTCTCCCCCCTCGACTACGTCGCCTCGGGCGTACTCATCCCCCCCCCCTCCCTCCGCCCCCATCAGGTCGCCATCAACAATGCATACCGCCACGCCTTCCGTCTGCCCCCCTGGGCTCACTCAGCCTTCCTCCACGTCCCCCTCCAGCAGGGCGGTCCCGGCGCCCCCCTCCTGGCGTACAGGGCCCCCCTCAACCTCCTCCGCACTTACCTCCGCGCCTCTTGGGGCCCCAACACCCTCGCGGTAGCCGCCACGGCGTCCCTCGTCTCCCCACGCCGCCCCACCCCCTGGCTCACCGAAGGCCCCGCCCTGGCGCAGGCGCTCGCTCCCCTCGACATCACCGTCCACCTCCTCCCCTCCCCCCGAGTACGCCCCGCCCCGCAGCACCACACCGGCTCGCTGGCCCCCCTCAGCACCCTCCCCTATGTCGTCGTCGCATGCGACGGCAGCCAAGAGGGCACCCGCCTCGGCGCCGGCTTCCTCCTCTGGCACCCCCTCCACGGCACTCTCTACCGCGGCTGGCTCGGCCTCCACGCCCTAGCCGGCCACTTCACCGACGCGGAGTGGATCGCCAAGATAGCCGCCATGTTCACCCTCCGCGGCTGGTCCGGCGCAGCCCTCTTCGCCTCGGACTCCACCGCCTCCCAGCTCTGCGACCTCACCCGCGGCCCGCCCCCCTCCTCCGCCCTCTCCATCCCGTACCGGGCTGCCCTCCTCTCCGCCTCCTTCCGCGTGCACGAGGCCTGGCTCCCCGCACAGCACGACTCCGGCTCCGCCAGCCTCCTCGCCACCCTCAACGCCGAAGCAGACAGCCTAGCCCGCCGCGGGCTCCACACCGCCTCCCCGTGGACCCTCCCCTGGTCCGCTCTCTTCCACGGCCGCATCGTGGCGCTCCATGGGGGCGTGATCTTCCTTAACCCCACACGCGCCGCGGAGGCAGCGTATGCGGCCACCACCGCCCGCACCCACGCACAGCACCTCCGGCCCCTGCCCCCAGGCTGGTCATCCCACCTACTCCGCCTCGCGTATGAACGCGCCGAGATCCCGGCGCTGGCCCTCCACCGCATCATGCACCTCCGGCTACTTCACTCCCAGGACCACCCCCCCGCCTACGGAGGCGTGACGTGCCCCTTCTGCCACCGCCCCTACCCGGACTCCGCCGCCCACCTCCAGCACCACTGCCCCCCCCACTACGCCCTGCAGTTACTCCTCGCGTGGCACCTGTTCACGCACCCGCCCATCCTGGCAGCCACTGCCGGCCACTCCCCCCGCCTCGTCACCCCTTTCGAGCTCCGCACGGCCACCACCGCAGTGTACCTCTCCGAGCACCTCCCATCCGCCCCGCGGCCCGGCCCCCCGACACAGTTGGGGTTCAGCCTGCTTGGCATGTGGCACTCCTCCTCCCCCCACGGCGCCCCCCCTCTGCTGGACAGCGCCGGCCGGGAAGAGCTCCTCCGCGAGCTCCTCTCCACCCTCAGCACGACACACACGTTGCTGGCGTCACTCCTCCGCCGTGCCCCCTCCCACGTCACCGCCCCGCCCCCTCCCCTCCCGCCGCACGTCCCCGCGCCGCCCAGCACCCAGCCCCACACACTGCGCCACAGCATCGCCCTAGTCTGGCTCCTCCGCCATTGCGCCACTTGGCGCCTCACAGTAGACCGCCACCCTGCGGTCCCGCTCCCCCCGGCACCGCTCCCGGGGCCGCACCCGGCCCACGTCGTGTTCTACCCCACGTCGCGGGCCGCGGACATCCTCCCGCTCCTCGCCGCCACCCCCCCCCGGGCATCGCATACTGCTTGTCGCCAACCCCTCGGTCCTCAGTGAGGTCCTCGTCGGGCACGCCGACGCCCTGCACGTACGCCCGCTGCTGCCCGACCTGCACGCTGCGTACGCCCCCGGCACACCCATCGACCCATCCGTGTGGGACTCCCAGTGAGGCCACCGGCCTCCGGCCGGCCCACACGCACCACCCCGCACTCGCCTCGGGCACTCGACCCCGTGGACGCCTCTACCCACGCGCCCGGGCCCGGCCTCGGCCCCCGAGCAGCGCTCCCTGCCAGCCGCGGGTCCCACGGCCCTCGGGGGGCCCCCGACGGGCACGCCGACACCCTCGCCCGAGCGCCCCCCGCAGCTTGGCCTGCACAGCGCACTCGCCCCCGGCACGCCCCCGGGCCCCACGGTGTGGGGCCCTTGGAGCCTCTGCCGACCGCCGGCTGGGCCGCCCACGCCTCCCAGCAACCGCCAAGGCCCCCACGCCCACTTGGCCGCCCGCCGCCACTCATGCGCCCGGCCCCGGCCTCAGCCCCCAGGCAACGCAACCAGCTCACCGCAGGTCCCTCGGCCCGCAGAGGGGCCCGCACCGGGCACGCCGACGCCCACGCTCGCGCGCCCTCCGCAGCAAGACCTGCAGGACTCGCCCTCCCCCGGCACGCCCACCGACCCCACTGTGTGGGACGCTCAGGGCCACTGCCAACCGCCGGCTGGACCGCCCGCGACCCCCCGCGACCGCCACGGGCCCCGCACCCGCATGGCGCCACGTCCTACCCGGCCGCCCGCCGCTACCCACGCGCACGGCCCGGGCTGCGACCCCCCGCCGGCTGTGCCGCGCGGCCTCCCGTACGCAGGGCACAGGGACAGGCACCAGGGAACATCACATGAACCGAACACAGCACGCCAGCGACAGTGAACCCATGTTCGTGCTCTTGTGCTCCCGCCCTTGTGCCCTCCCTCCCCCATGACCGACGCGCGCGCGCGCCCGCACTACCGGGGACGAGGCGGCCACAACACAACACCAGCAGAGGTGACTAGGCGCCGGGAGACCGCAACTCCCAGGCCTCCCCTCGCCCCCGTAGAAGGCTAGAAGCACGGGCCAGCGCCCCCGGCCACGCCACGGCCTCACACGAGGAACAGCCACCTCGGCGGGATGTTCGGGCAAGGCGCGGACTGTCCGTGGACCCGGGCGTGCCTTCCCCACCCCAAGGTCACCACCCCGCCCGCCGCCCCCGCCACAGCCGCTTCGCACAGGACGAGTGACTCTCCCCCCGCGAGACGGGGGAGGGCCCCAGGGTGACGTCCTCAGGTGACCCCACCCTCCTCCACACGCCCCCCCCCCCCCCCCCCCCCGCACCACGGCGCCCCCCCCCCCCCCCCTCGGTCGTCGTCGGCACACGCCCGGCCAGCGTGACGCCGGCCGACTGCTCCCTTGCGCCCTGCCCAGGGAGAGCGTGTCTGGCAATTTCTCCCGCCGGCACGTGCTGGGTGCCCCCAACAACAACAACAACAACAACAACATACATACATACATACATACATACATACATACATACATACATACATACATACATACATACATACATACATACATACATACATACATACATACATACATACATACATACATACATACATACATACATACATACATATATACATACATACATACATACATGATTTGATTTGATTTGATTTGATTTGAAAAATCCGCTTTGTCTGGGTTCAGACCAGTCCCCTTCCTAGTTCCACAGCAAGCCTCCCCTACAACCTACACACCGAACACAAAGCAAATCAAATCTCCGAACGAATGTGACTTAGCAAGGATGTGACTGTCGACCCAGGCCACTCCCTTCTGAAAGCACGTGGTATGTCGACTCAGTACATGTGTTTCCCCTTGCCTTTGCCACCCTGCTTACCCATGGATCCTCCTGTGCTTCCCTTAGCCCCAGAATAGGCATAGTGGTATGACCCATAAGTCGTGCTGGGAGCCGATGTCGATCTGTGCCTCCCAGAATCTGGCTGATACCTGTTCGCACGCCCTGAAGAGAGACGGTTACCAAATTTGCATGTCTAGAACAGGTTTCAGCACAGGCGGGGGAACACCACGGGAGTGAGAGGCATCAGAAATAACCCACCCCAGTGACAGACGCGACTGTTCTGTCCGCACCATAAAACGCCACAGCTGGAGTCCCGAATCCTGGCGAAGCCCCTCCCATGGCCATTGCACACCCAGGAGGCAACAATACACACCCCCCCCCCCAGTCGTCTCCTCATTGCCTCTCTGACGACAGAATGAAGGTTCTCTTGGCATTCGCTGATCCATACGGAGGGGACTTTCGAGTGCCAGACCGTCATCTTAACTGTCCCCTTGCCACTCACCAGAACATGCCCTACGTATCCTTTCCCCCTGACAGACGAGAAAAGAACCCAGAGCAGGTTGGAGGGAGTGTGACTGTCCACATGTGCAGCTGGCGTCTGAAACCCCAGCAGCACACCTGAGTTCATTCCTGCAGTCCACTGAGAATGAAACAGAGGGCACTGAAGCCGGACATTATCTGTATCGTACCCACCGTGTACCATGGCATACGCGCTCTCTAGGACTTGATAAATAAGGATATGTGGTTGCCTGACACCCAATTTGGAGAGAACCAGCGAAATACCCCTAATTGGGCCTAACCCCAGCCATATGGCCCACACAGGCTTCACTGATTTCGAGGAATCAGATATGGCAGCTCCCTTCGCAGGATGACACCAGACAATGAACAGACCCGGATGTCCCAAAATCTCAACACCCCCCCATCGAAGAGCGATACGGTCACGGGGAATGCCCGCAGCCCACAAAATTTCGCAGACATGTCCAGACCAAGCAAGAACCCGCACTTTAGTAAATACGCATTTGTGGAATCTATGCTGTGTTACCGAGTGGCACCACATGGAGCACAGTGAACATTCCGCTTCTCTGTGCTGCCACTCCCACTGGTCTGCTGACGCATACACACTCCAAGCCCTTATGCGTCCCCAATGCTCTATTCCTAATGGCTGCAGCTGCACCCAGCACTTGAGTCCTGAGACCGATTCGGGTAGCACCATGCGCCATGATCTCTCCGGAGGGGCGGGTGAGCAAGAGGAAGAGACACTGAGGAGAGCATCATCAGATTGACTAAGCAAATGTCGTTTGAGGTCGACAATCAATCTGTCACCTTGGAATGGAAGAATGGAATCTCTGTCCAGCCATACATCAAGAACTGAGACCTCCTGACGCTCACCGCGCGCACAAGCTTTCGCTTCAGAGTCCATTTCTGAGTTGAACGATGATATCCAGTCATCAAGTTCCGTATCGTGCTGTGCTGGCACCCAACCCATCTGAACCGGAAGATGCGTCAAGACAAAGTGCGCGACAACCCTGTCCATGATTGATGCAGTTTTGTCCGCCATGTCTCTGGACTGCAGCGACTGCACAGCTGACAAACAGTCAGACCACACCCAGATTTCTTTTAAGCACACGCCATGGGAGGAGACAAATTCGGCAATGGCAACTACCGCAGAGACAACAACAGAGGCTTCTACCAACTTGGTGCTGAGACCAATAGCAGAGAGGGATACACTGTATTCCAGCCACACATGACCCTGACCGTCCACAACTTTTGCCGCTCCCCCCCAGCAATCCTTGAGGCTTGCATCACCAAAAACATACAAAACCGTAGGAAAAGCATCCCCCCGAGGCGGTTTCACACACCACTTAGCCCCTTGACCTGACCCGAGTTTGCGAAACTGAATGCCCAAGCTTTGGAGCCTGGACTGAATGCGCTGAGAGTCGCTGTCAAAGCGATGTAGGCACGGGTTCGACCAGTGTGCCCACGCAGACTGGGCCAGCAGGGCGTTGGGCCCATTTAGAGACTTAAACAGTTCATTGATGACTGTGACCCAAAAGACATGATCTGGGGCAGCTCTTCCTAGAATGGAAACTATGCAGGCACGTGGAGTATTGGGAGCCAACCCAAAGACCAGTCTGCACACCCTGCATATGGACCCTGTCACTGAACTGATTTGCACGTCCGTTGGCACATTCACACAGCAGCGAAACACAAGCCTGTTGACTACAAGTCCTTCTATCACAGTGTGTGCCACACCCACCGACACGGGCCACCCTCGCAGCCTGCTGATGACCGTTCGAGACCACCTTGTAATGACTTTTCTGATGGTAGGGAACCCTCCTAAAATATTAGCGTTTCCCCCCAGGAATTTTATGTGTTGGTGTCTACTGGTGGACGACACTGGCTTGTCGTCCCAGACGACCGATTTGCTGACACTGAAGACTGAGCCTTGCTTGACCTGAAGTACTTGAACGTTCATTTTGGAGCTATTGTTGCGTTGTCCGACGCAGTCAATAATAACACGAAGGTGGTCGGCCACTCGCTGTCTGTCGTCTATGCTAGAAAACCCCACTGTGTCGTCTACATAGCCCAGAGAAGCAATCATTTCTACGGAGGGAGGAACACATACCGGAACCCCAACCCCTAGTTGACGCATGGCAAGATGTATCAAATTAACCGCAAGTATGTAAAAAAGTGGATCTAAACCCCCCCCTTGAAGGACACCCTCCACTTGACAATACGACTCTGATAGGCCCAGGGCAGAAACTACGTATTGCCTGAAGGACATGTAGTGATGAACCACTTCATGCACAACGCCACGTAAAAACGGATACATATCAGCAACCCTCAGAATGGCTTGCCTGTTGATTTCATCAAAGGCACCAGAGAAATCCAAAAATATCGTCGTAACATCACCTCGCACCGCCAGGGATTGGGTGATCACTGTGTGTAGCATGCGGCGCAGGGCATGTGCGGAAGACCCTTTAAACCCTGCATACTGTCTACAACCAGACTCACTTGGTGCTGTGGCCAGCTGAATCAAAGGGGCATACAGTTTAGCCTGTATGCTAAATAGGGCTGAGAGAGGTGTAATGGGCCTAGTATTGACATTGACATTGTCACCCGCAGATTTTTTTAGTGTAAGGTGTAGAGCCGAGAAAACCTCCAAAGGCCACTGATCAAAGGGAAGTTTGAGTATCTGAGTCACTCGGAAGAGGGACGCCAGCCCCATCCATTTCACTAGATTTGGTATAAAACCATCAACCCCTGCCGTCGCACTGGTCAGTTTGTGCCGGATACGCAACAGGGACTCTACTGAGACCTGCATCACTTGTGAGAGAATCAGGTACCTGCGGGCCTCGATTGCAACAGGGGTGAGGTGCAGCACATACCTGTGGCGCATGACAGACTGAACCCACTCAGGAGGAACAATAGTGGAACGCACAGGGTATTTCAGGACACACTCCCTGGGCAACACCTGCAGGATGTCCCTACCCGTCACCAGAGATTGAGAGGATGTGTCCGTTACCTGATGTAACGCAATGAACGGGTTTGCTGCTTGTAATTTCAGCACCTTCATGGTTCGCCCCGTGAGACCTGTTCCTGACACAGCTTTCCAGTCACTAATCGCCATAGACCAGTATTTGGAGGACAATCTGAACTCTAGGGGGCGCTGCACTCTCCAGCCCTGGCCGCCTGTAATGGCCTTGAGAGACGCAACTACTGATTTCAGCTCCGAGTGGACCTCTTCAGATTTAGGACTACTCACCACATGGTTGACGACTGAGATACACTCTCTATAGGCCTGCAGCCAGCTAGACGCATCACTGATGCCGAGACTCATGGCTTCCATGAGATTGGAAAAAATCACTTTGCTGTCATGGTCCCAATTGCGAGGTTCAACTGGGCGCATCAAAGATCCTGTGGCTCCTGCCTTTGCTGTCTGACACCCTTGAATCCAAACAACTGGGTGGTCGCCAACCTCTCTCAGCCACATACCGCAGGATTGCCCCGAGACTCCTTTTATAATGCAAAAGTCCTTGGGAAGATGAACCCTCCCCTGCATGAACGCAACTCGGGCACCCAGAAACTTAAGAAGGGCAACTGACAATTTATGTGTGCGGATGTCCCTATTCCAGTCAGCCCCCACGATGAGCCACGACACTGGTAGCTGTTGGAGACCGAAAATCAGATGCACCAACTGTTGATTGTATAACAGTTCGTCAGACCTCCGTGCCATGTGGACGCTACCCAGGACCCCCAAACCCCAGGCATTGTGGACCACCACAAGAAAAGAGTGGTCAGTATCCAGAAGAACAGTTTTGAACTGTGCCCAGGATGACAAAACCCAGACTTCTAGGCCTTTACCAACATCGCAGTGATCAGAGGAGCAATGCCAAAAGCCATCAATGTGTCGCCTGTCAAGCTTTTTCACTGAGCCCCAGGTTGCTTGAATGAACAGCACCTTGGCATCTGAGGTGACACACATCTCAACCACTTCATCCCACTTGGTCCTGCGTATTTCAACTCACCTATTTAACCCCTGAACATTAGCAGACAGGCAGCCCCACGGCAAGGCAACAGGGGTGGCAGACTCAGGAATAGGAATGGAGCTCCACGCTTGCACTTCATAGTACTGCAACGACCACTGAGGGGGGGTCCAATTGAGCCAGACATGTAACATCATGACACATTCCTGCGGGACGCATCGACACAAAACTTTTTCTGTCCGCCATCCCCGAGACAGAGGATCCCACTCAGTCACTCTGCAGACATCCTGCCACCACCCAGCAGTGTCATCCACAATCTCTTTGCGGTGTCTTGCCACTGCCTTTCCTGACTTGACTAGCACTTGGTGCTGTCGTCCCCATTGCAAAGAAATGACCACCACCCAAAGGGGAAGAACACACTCCGGTTCAACAAAATTCACAGGGACTGGGGCCGCCAACAGGCCCATCCTGCCCAAAACAACTGCATTGGTACACATGTGGAATTTAGTATCGCCACACGCCATGGTTGCTGACCTTACGAGGGTAGCATCCGCAGGTGATGAGGGAACACCGAGCAAAGCCACGTGTCTGGACCCCACCGTTTCTACCTTCTTAGTTAAGCCTGTCCATTGAGGACTCATGATGCGGCAAACTGACACTTTTCGATCACCACATATCAAAACCCGATGGAGTTCAGCATCACTGCGCTCAACAGTAGGAGGGGGAACCCCGTCACTGGCCAACCGACCCCACGATGCGTCAAGGCCTAGGGCAATTGAGGACACTTTAGAGTAGTCCCCCGTTTTTAGCTTCTTACGCACTTTGTTGACCTTGGTAAGTGTTTTGCGTTTTGAAAACTCCTCAGCCGCCCATTCAGGCACGTCGTAGAACCTATGATCTCTGTGTTTCACTGCTAGTTCTACACACTCCTTAGCCGAGACCCAGTGTTCCGGCGAGTCGTCATCATCTCCCATCACGGTGGATTTTACTGCGGCATCGTAAACTTTGGACAGACCCCAGATGGCGTGAGCAGACACAACCTCCCTGAGTTCATCAGGCATTCCTGGCGGGGGAGAATGGAATCTAATTATCCCCCCTAACTCTCGTTGAAAGCCCCAACCCCACATGGACATGAAGGCATGAGAGGGGGAGAAGGGCGGAAACAGACACCACACCGAGGATTGCATTTTAGACGGCGAGAGAAACAGACCTGAAACAGGTGTACTCACTGGAGCCTCTTTGGCAGGCGCAGGCTGAGGAATATGAGAGCCAATTTTTCGCAGTCCTTCAACCAGATGTAATTCCTTCACCTCAATGAGGTCTGAGCGGCCCAATGGGTCCCTGGATGCTCTGATGCGCAAGCTGTCGCGGTACTTACCTCCCAGGATGGGATCTAGTCTGCTGGACGGAACAAACATGACAACCTCACCAAATTGGGACAGCATGTCCCGATAGACTCTGTAGTCGAGAGACAACTGACCGAAGGCAGCTTCACAACCCAAAAAGGAGTCAAGGGCATCAGTATGTTCAAACCCAGTGAGCAGAATAGGTTTTAAACGATCCGTGGTGGACTGCGACTTCTCAACAATAACTTTCCCCAGCCCAGACCCAGCTTGCCATTGTTGTACCGGCGGTGAAACATTATCAGAGATGGAGGCACTAGCCTGTCGTGGCTCAGCGGAGTTACTGCCCTGTGCAGTGGAAGCCGTTTCATCCAGCGTTAGTGCCCTGACTACTCCCTCTACCCGCGGTTTCTTGGAGTTTTTTGGCTTGGACGGAGAGGGCTTGGACGCATCTGCACCTGAAGAAGGACTGGAAATAACGTTGCGTTTTCTATTAGCCTGTGCAGCTAGTTTGGCCTGCAGGCGATGCCCTTCCTCTTCTGCCTGCCTAAGAGGACGCATCCACTTGAGCAACGCTACCATGACACCCTTCCAGAACCTGCCCTCAACCGGTGTGGCTGACTTCAACCTCAGCAAAATATTACTCCTGCTCCCCGAGGCTGCCAACAGCAAAACTTCAACAGGAACATCCTCACTGTACATCTCAGCAACCAAGGACTTAAGCTTATCTTCCTCATTGATCGAAACATCATCAACGGTGTTGACCAGGGAGATGGCACCCAAGACATCAGCGGACTCCGAACCTTGTTCCTGCGGGACTACGTATGTGGGTTGATCTGGAGCTTCTGAGAGAGCGTCGGATTCACTAAAAATTTCCTTGTAAAAGGCTGACCAGATAGAGCGAAGTTCGGACTTGGCATTGAGACGTGCAGTGCTCCATTCGGTAAGCATGGGTCTGTCTGAGACTTTTGCAATGGTGGCCAGCATGGCATCCAAAAGGGAGTATTTTGAGGAGATGTTTGAGAAGCTTTCCGGTACTCTTTTGGATTTGACAACCTGGCGGCAGATGTCCTTCTCAGCACCATCCGGCAACTTGCCCACCAGGGAACTCCAGGAATTAGTCTCGATATCGGGACGCGGTTTGAGGACCTCATCCAACACATTGTTGTCAATGGACCCGGCGAGAATACACATTGTCATGATCCTGGCCCTGACGCTGTCTGGTTGAACCCACAGGCCCACCGGTTCTTCTACAGGGTCCCCATGAGAGGGTAACCATCGCAATTTTGTAGGGGTGCCCCCTTTTTGAATGTGACCAAAGTCCAGAGAAATAGTTGTCATGGGGCTGAACATGTGGAGTGGAGAGAAAACCAAAAAGATTACCTCTGTGGGACTGGTACAGGCACCGATACTCACTATCTGCATGCCCCTGGGCCTCACGCAGTTGCGCTCTGTCTGGCATACCCCACACTTCCCACAGACGCCGATACTCGCTATCTGCGCGTCATAGATGCTGTCATTGTCGGGTGGAATTACCCCGCGAGTGATATCAGCTTTTGTCATTCTGGGACGTCGATGCTCACTATCTGCACGTCACGACAAATCAGAATTGTAACAATTTGACTATGATTCAATCACACACGGCCCCCACTTCCTAGTTACCTCCTTTCCTGATTCGTGTCCCATACCTCCATACCTTGCCCTCCCAACAGCCTAACGGCGGACGCAGACAACTGACGACCAACAATGAAAGTGAGGAAAAACCAAGCGCTATAGGCCCGTAGGCTCCTGAAGGGTGTGAAGAACCGCATCAGGCAGTCTCGCAAATGAAAAACAAAACACAGTGACAACCCGTGCCCTTGACTGCTGACAGACTTTTCTGGCTGACGCTGTCCATGTCATCACCGCATGAGAAATCAGAAGCAATCTGGAAGCTGTTCCCAGTGTCTTTAATAGGTGCAGCAGCTCGCAGAAAAAATAAAATTTTCAAAGTTGTTATCTACTCCCGGACTTGTCACAGTCAAATGTGTGGAAGCCGAAGCTTGGGGGCAGGCAAGGAGGGGGTTGCCCTGGCGGGGAGGGCAGAGAGCATCATACAGCTTTTTATTTTTAGAACCCACGACGCTCTTTCAGACCTCTTGGTTGCCCAGGTGTCCTCTCTTCCCCCCCCTGTAGGGCTGAAACTGAACCCTGGCTACCCGGGCACCCAGCCTACAGGCAGCACACTTTAACTCAGAAATAATGGTCCCAGATGAAAATAGAAACGAAAAATTTTCAAAGTGGCGCTGCCTGCGGCCCCCAAAAAATAGAAAAATTGTGAGATACTCACTCGGGGAAGAGGTCAAGAGCGTGTGGGGGGTTAAGGGGACTCACTTCCCAGACTTGGTCCTAATGTCCGAGTCCCGCCATGACAGGGGGACCCTGATCGCAGAGGAACTGGCACTCTCGTCCCTTGAGCCTAGTGGAGCGAGAGGGTGAGACCGGGAAGGAGAGGCCCCATTCTCCTAGGGAAGCAAGAGGAGCAGGAAGGGGGGAAGAGACCCGTGATTCTATGGGTGAGAGGGGTAGAGGGGAAAACATAGCTGAGGTGCATCTGCAGAGCCCGACATTGTGTGACGGACATGTTGCGAAAATAAAGACCGACATTATTGTACCGCCGCTCCCAGCGGCCGAGGCCAGCGGACGGTCTGCACTTTGACTGCCGGCGGGGCAGGGGCCACCCCGGTGACATCTCCACCTCCCGCGACCCCTGCGTTAAATCAGTCCCCAATCCAGTCCCGGACATCTGGGAGGGGAACTCGTCCACCGCTCGAAAGTCTTCAGTGATGTACCCCAGTATGTGCCTGATTGGACTGCCTTCTCTGCCGCTATTTAGATTGTGTGATGGCTGTGAGACCTTTCGTCACGGTTGTCCCGCATTGCATCGCAGGGCAGGACCGGTAGCCCCCCGTGACAACAGTTCCCTGGCCGAAGGCCATGACGTTGCAGGCATTTTTCTGTGACTGTGCTGGAGGGAGACCTCCTGACTGATCCCCAGGCACATCACTGATTGTTCCTCTGTTTGAACCCAGATTGATACCCAGGAGGTACTCCAGATGGACCCCAGGTACGAATCCCAGATCGTATCCCAGTTTGTACTCCAGAATGATCCCAAGATACCACCCCGATTGTACCCCATATTTGTGATCTTCTGATCCCCAGATAAGTACCCCTGATCGTTCCCGAGCTTGAATACCCCAATGATCACCTGATATTCCCCTGATTGAACCCCAGAGAGATGAACTCCTGCTTGTTTGATACCTCTCTCAGCCCCCCCAGCGGGGAGGCGTCCGACTGACTCCTAGTCTCCTTCCGACATCGTATTCTGTCGAAACCTGAAAAGGAGAAGGAAAAATAATAGTTAAAGCTCTACCTACTTGGAGAGAGGAGCAGGAGCCCACTTTATTGTATCTGTACCTGTACCCTTTCACTGTTGACTACTTCTGTCTACTCTGATGTTTTTGATTATTGACCATTCCTATCTTTATCCCATGAGGCATCGAAGATGTGGAACCGGTTAAGGATTACATACATACATACATACATACATACATACATACATACATACATACATACATACATACATATGTTACTATTACTACACCCCTCTCCCCTTAAATCTAGCTAACAACAAGCAACAAGCAACAACAAGCATGTCTCCATGCCGTTTTGGCCATTGCTCCGTCCCAACCCTTCGGATCTTTTGCCCATGTAGCCATCTTGGAGCCTAGGTGCTGCCCTTGCCCAATCCAAGTTTTGAGCCAGAAACTCACCGGTGGCGGCCCGGGGCGGTGGCGCCAAGTCGGGAGGTGCCCTCCCAAATCTGCGCAGTTTTGGGCCAAAAACAACCATTTTTCACCCAAAATAGCCCCCAAACCCGGGCGAAACGCCCAAACGAAGGGAAACGGTGGCACGTGCGGCTTGACTTCACTGTGTCAAAGAGCCCTCTAGTGCCCTTCAAATCCGCGATATGTCCGAAGGAACGTCCCAAAAAGGCGCCAAAAAGCCCCAAAATCTGCGCAATGTCCACCAACCCCCCGAAACCAAGCACGGGCCGTATCTTGGGCTACGTACGTGGCTCAAAATCCGAATTCCGAGGGCACCTAGTCCACCCGCAACCCCCCCACTTTATGTGGTTTCCAAGCCTCAGATCCCAAAATGCCTTGCTAGTGGGCTGTTTTGGGAACACAACTGGGTCAAAAATGGGTCAAAAACGCATTTTTCCACAAGTGATCCTGGACCATTTGGGAATGCTAAAACAAGTGGTTTTAGCCCATTTTGAGCCCGTGGTGACGCGTTTTGGGCAATGGAAAACCCCAATATGCCTTGAAAAGGGGCCGTTTTGGGAGCAAAAATGGGTGAGAAATGGGTCAAAAACACGTTTTTCCAAAGGTGACCCTGGACCTTTGGGGGTGCAAAAACAACTGAAATGAGCCCATTTTGAGCCCGTTTTGACGGAATTTAGCCCCTTCCGCCACGTGTATGCACCACGTTGTACCCTTCGCACGTACATTGGAGCCGTATGGTGGAGCACCTAGAGTTGGGGAGAGGGGTGTAGATAAGAGGATAGATATATAAATATATATATTTTACTACACCCCTCTGCCCTTAAATTTAGCTAACAAGCAAGCAAGAAAGCAACAACAAGCACGTCACGATTCCGTTTTGGCCATTGCCCCTTCCCATCGCCTCGGGCTTGACTCTACTTTAGCCATCCTAGAGCCTAGGTGGTGGCCTTGCCAAATCCAAGTTTTGAGCCAGCAACTCACCGGTGGCAGCCCAAGGCGGTGGCGGCGAGTCGGGACGTGCCCTCCCAAATCTGCGCAGTTTTACGCCAAAAAGAGCCATTTTTCGCCTAAACGGGCCCCCTAACCCGGGCGAACCGCCCAAACGAAGGGAAACGGTGGCTACAGCCCACGTGCGGCTTGACTTTACCGTGCCAAAAAACCCTCTAGTGCCCTTCAACTCCACGATATGTCCGAGAAACGGCCCAAAAAGGCGCCAAAAAGCCCCAAAATCTGGAAAGTGTGCACAAACACCCGTAAACCAAGCACGGGCCGTATCTTGGGCTACGTGGCTCAAATCCGAATTCCGAGGGCACCTAGTCCACCCGCAACCCCCCACTTTTTGTGGTTTCCAAGCCTCCAAATCGCCGAACGAGCCACCTAGGCCCCCGTACCAGTGGTCACTTGGCGGAGCCGGAGGGCAGCCCGGCCCGTGCACAGCGGGGGCCAACGGTGGGTCCACCAGGGTCCCCCCGGGGCGAAAAAAATCACTTTTTCCAAATTTGTCCCTAGACCACTTGGGATGCTCAAACAAGCGTTTTTAGCCCGTTTTGAGCCCGTGGTGACGCATTTTGGCCCATGGAAAATCCCAAAATGCCTTGAAAGTGGGCCGTTTTGGGACCAAAAATGGGTCAAAAATGGGTCAAAAACGCGTTTTTCCAAACGTGATCCTGGACCATTTGGGATGCTCAAACAAATGTTTTAGTCCATTTGGAGCCCAATTTAACCCACTTTAGCCCCTTCCGCCACATGTATGCACCAAGTTGTACCCTTCGCGCATACCTTAGAGCCGTAGTATGGTGGGGCCAGCTAGAGTTGGGGACAGGGGTGTAGATAAGAGGATATATATAGATATATATATACATATATATGGTACATATATACACACACACACACACATATATATATATATATATATATATATATATATATATATATATATATATACATATACATATCCTCCATATACGCTCCACAGTCTCCAATCACTCTGAGACCACTTTTGTTGAATTACTCGACCCAAAAAAAGGGGGGGGTCCTTGGTCCCCACCAAACCCCGGCCCATAGGTCCCTTGGGGGGGGGGGGGGGGCAATCCACCTTATGCCATACATTACTACACCCCTCTCCCCTTAAATCTAGCTAACAAGCAAGCAGGCAAGCAAGCACTTCACCTTTCCGTTTCGGCCATTGCTCCGCGTCATCGCTCCGGGCTCTACTCTGCTCTAGCCATCCTACAGCCTACGTGGTGCCCTTGCCAAATCCGAATTTTGAGCCAAAAACTCACCGGTGGCGCCCCGGGGCGGGGGCGCCAAGTCGGGAGGTGCCCTCCCAAACCTGCGCATTTTGTGCCCCAAAACACCCTTTATTGGCCCAAAACGGCGTGTAAACCCAAACAAAACGGCCAAACGAAGGCAAACGGTTGACAGACAAACCCTTGACGCCCCGATATGTCCGAGAAACGGCCCAAAAATGGCCAGAAATGGCCTGAATGTGCGCTATTTGTGTCAAACAGGCCCAAAACCAAGACCGGGCCGTATCTTGGGCTACGTGGCTCAAAACCGAAATTCCGAGGGCACCTAGTCAGCCCGCAACCCTAACCCTAACCCCCACTTTTTGTGGTTTCCAAGCCTCAGATTCACCCAACGAGACGCGTAGACCCCCGTACTAGTGGTCACTTGGTGCAGCCGCAGGGCACCCCAGCCCGCGCACGGTTGGGGCCAACGGTGGGTCCACCAACGTCCCCGGGGCGAAAAAAATGTATTTTCCAAAGATGTTCCTAGACCACTTGGGATGCTCAAACCAGTGTTTTTAGGCCGTGGTGGCGCGTTTTGGGCCATGGAAAATGCCAAAATGCCTTGAAAATGGGCCGTTTCGAGACCAAAAAGGGGTCAAAAATGGGTCAAAAACGCGTTTTTCCAAATGTGATCTTGGACCATTAGGGATGCTCAAACAAGTGTTTTTAGCCCATTTTGAGCCCGTTTTGACCGAGTTTAGTCCCTTCAGCCACATGTACCTTTCGCACGTACCTTAGAGCCTAATGCTAGAGCCACGTAGAGTTGGGGAGAGGGGTGTAGATTAGAGGATATATATACATATACATACATATATACGTGGAGGAGGAGATGGAGTATGGGCGCGGTGACTCGGCAGTGGCCTTCATGTACGAGGACAACACCGGGCCCGACGTTTACGTCGGCATGAAAACGGACCCGGCGAACGTGCCGCTGCTGCCCATGCCCACCGCGGTGCCGCCCCCTCCCCTGGGCAACTGTGAATGGCGGCACTGCAGGTACCATGCGGCCGAGGATGTCCACCAGCACTGCCTCTCGAGCAGTGGGCGGGGGTAGGCGACGTTGCTGGTGGGCGCCCTGGAGCGCTACGAGTTCCAGCCTCCGGGGAGGGTTGCCCGGGAAAAGGGCCTGGAAGACGTGCCCCCGATGGGTGACCGGGTCTGCTGTGTCCAACTGGGGGACACAGCGGTCCTGGATCACCACCCGGGTGAAGTGCGGGCAGCTGAGCCACGGGAACACCCCCCACTGGCGGTGCGCCTGGCGGTGGGGCGCCTGCTTGCCTGCTTGCCTGAGGAGGCGGGGCTAGAAGGGGTGGATCAGGACGGCCTTTACGCGCCCCTGTGGAGGAGCAGCGCGGGTGCCTTGAGCACGGCATGACGCGCCTCATGCCCCAGGCGCTGGGGTCTGATGGTGTCATGATGGCGCTATACCCCCAAGGCTCGGAGGCCGTGTTCGGGGAGGACGGTGCGAACCGCTTGTCACTCATTGACGGCAACACGGTTCTCGCCCCCACCACCAGCGGCTACCACCTCGTGAACCGAGGCGGTGATACCCAGCTTGTGGTAGTGGTCACGCGCCGGGAGGCAGACGCAGGGCGCCGGGAACCCGCACAGCGCGCTGTCGGGTAGGGTGGGGACGGTGCGGCGGGCGCGTCCGCGGACCCTGCGCATGAAACCGCAGGAGTTGCTGCCGAAGGATCATCCTCGGAGGGGCGGCGTGAGGAGCAGGGTCGGGACCCGCGCGTGCCCGAGGGCGGCGGGATGGACATGGAGGCCCACGTGGAGGCGGCCCCCGCGAGGATCATGGCAGCAGCCGGCCCGCCAATTGCGGAAGCAATGGAGGTTGAAAGCAAGAGCCGGGGGCATAGCATACGGGTAGAGGAAGCTGGTGAGGAGAATGAAGGGCTCGAGATCATTGGGGCACAAAAGGCTCATGAGGTGGAGCGAGGAGAGACAGGAGCGGCGGACAAGGCGGAGCCCAAGACGGGGGAGGTGGAAACCTGCAGGGAGTAGGACCGTGTGGGCGGTGGCGCTGCCCTGCGGCATGGCGGCCTTGCTCACTCAGTTTTCGGTGGTCCCATGGAGGGACATGGCGCTCCTCCAGGGGGCGTCCCTGCGGTGGGTGCGCACGTGGCACACACATCCCGCCGGTATGGACCCACAGAGGTGGAGGCGCAGTCGTGAACTACCTGTCCTGGTCGCTGCCCACGGCGAGCGTTACCTGGACGCAGTGGTGGGACAGGGCGCTAAGCTGGGCCCAAGATGGTAGCACCGTGGCCACCTGCCCGGATCTGCCTCGCGAGACCGTCACCACCCAGCCGTGGACTGTCTCTCTCCACCTCCCCACGGTGGCGGCTAGGCTGGCAGTGGTGGATCCGGAGATCCGTTTGTTGAATGATGAGGATGGACCAGGGTTCAAGCTGAGGCAGTGGGTGGAGGTCCGTTCCGTCCGCCTCCCCAATCCCGTGACCCCCGGAATCCTTGAGGGACTCCAGTGCACGCGTGGGGACGCGGCTGATGTGTGGACTGCAATTCACCGCTAGGTCCCCGAGGCATGGCATAAGTCCTTCCGGCCCTCTGGCCACGAACGTCTGGTGGGAGTGGAATGGCGAATGTGGTCGGCCAATGGCCCATGCCGCCGGTGGTGGTATGGCCAAGGAAGTCGGGCCGCAATCCCAACTGGGAGACCACTATGGTCCTGTGGGGATGGGTGACCATGCGGGACATCGCGGGGCACCCCTTCACCGCCCCGCGCGGCCCGGTCGTGGAAACGGATGGGAGGGTGGCATTGCAGCTTGCTGCAGAGCCCCTGACCACACACGTGGTCGTGGTCACCCTGCATTGGGGGGCCGAGAAGCCCCAACCCTGGCAAGACCCTATTGCCCGGGTAATCTGGCGAGACCTGCCGACGCTACAAGCCACCATCTTGTCGGGGGGGGGGGGGGGCATCAACACCCGGGTGCGCTTCCCTGGCTCCGGGATTGCATGGACGCCTCTCCGCCGCCGACCGAGCTGCTTAGTGCCCTGGAAGGTCTGTTTGGTGCCGGCGAAAAGCACGTGCCACGGCATCACTTACTGGTGGCCACGGACCACACGGCAGAGTTGAGCGACGACACGGTCGCGCTGGTTGCAGACACAGCACAGTGTCTGGCCCCCCACGCCATCATCCTCCCGAGAGAGGGGTGGGAGGGCTAGCAGCACACCCAGACTCCGGCCGCCCCTCTTGTCGCGCAGTACGTTGAGCTAGGCGGTTCGGAGGTAGTGTACCTTGACCGCTCGGAGGTCAAAGAGCAGGATTTCCGGCACTGGACCGCCCACCACCTCTTGGCCCCCAACGTGAAGCTGACCGCAGACCCCCTGAACCAACCAACGTTGGAGGGTCGTCCACCCCAGTGGCCGCACACCTGGAACATGGCGGTCAGCACGATGCGCATGGCGCAGAGGGAGCGGAGGGCGGTGTGACCCGGTGCAGAGAAATTGCTGGCAACGGCCCGGGCTGCACAGGTCAGACAGCCAACAGGCAACACCAAGGACTGCATTGCGTGCACGCTGTTGCCCGCCATCGGCACTCTCCTCCGGGTGCAGCGGCCGGGCAACCTCCTGTCCACGCTGGATAGGCCGTGGGTAGCGGCGGTGGCCCTCAACAGGGACATGGGGCAAGTCGCCCTTCCGGCGCCTCGCAGTCCCCTGACGGTGGCGGACGTCTCGCACCAGACGGGCGTGCCTGGGGCGCGGATGAGGCATGGCCTGCTATGCATGGCTGCGGCGGAGGGAGGGATGTTCATGGTTGTGTCGATTTCCCTGCAGCACGTGCACGACGCCATGCAGCAGCAGCGGCCGTACGCCCCCAAACCATGGGAGCAGAGCGCCCAGCGATGGCTGCGTGTGGAGGACCTGACGCCCACCCACACAGTGGGCCAGGCAGACATGGGGAAGCTGGTGGTTTGAAGGAGGCAGAATACTGGGCCTCTGTGCAGGTGGAAAAAGGGGGCCTGGATTGGATTGTCGTCACTGCGAGCGGGCTCATGAGGCAGCAGTCCAGGGGACATGCCTGCCATGGGGTCCTCAGGGACCATCTCATGTTCTTGGGTCCTTGTGCCGGGCATGCCGGTGCACACCCGCAGACATCCCACAAGCGCCGGTCGTGTTTGTAGAGGTGATGAAGAAGCAGCGCATCCCGGGGCAGGACGCCTGGCCCGTAGCCCCGAGAAACATGTGGCAGGCTGAGCACGCAGCTGCCACGTGTCAGGCGTTGCAGGCGCAAGTGACGGCCCTTCCCCGGACGCCGGCGGAGCAGTCATCCAGCAACCGGCCGGCGTCCTCCCTGGCACTGCTGCACGGAGGGCCACGGGCGTGGTGCTAGGTCATCGTGGCGCTGGAGCCGCACTCGTTTGCGCTGCGCCTGTACGATCGTGGAGAGGCGACCGAGCTCACGGTCCGGGCTGCCGATTTGGAAGCCCCGCACCTCAGTGCCCTGAGCAGCGACGGGAGCGCGGCGCTGTACCTGCAGGGGACCGTGGCGGGCTCAGCAGCAGTCCGGTTCCGCAGGCAGTACGGGGGAAATGCCTTCCACCTGGTCATGGCGGAGAACATGACACCGTGGCCCCGGGCGTTCTCCACCTCCCGGTGGAAAATCGGGGGTGATCGGGAGAGGTTTGCCTATGGGTGGCGCCGCTTACTGGAGGAGCAGTTCCCTGCGGTGGGAATGGTGCACCTGCCGCGTCCACCCAGTGTGTCGCCGGTTCGGCCGGCCCCCCCTTGCGGTCGCTGTGGCGAAAGCGGTCCCGAAAGCAGCACCAAAGCCACCCCCCAAGAAGGGCCTCCCCCAACGGTATGGCAGCTACTCTAGCATCAGGGTAGTGCTGCGGCACTTCCGGGGGGAGCTGGCCACGGAGCAGCGTTGATCGAAGGAGCTCATCGCCTGCCCCTGGTCTAAGCTGGAGGGGGCGGGCCATTGCACGCGGCGGGCCGGCAAACACTTGAGGCCCAGCGGCCTTTACCGCAAGGACCTCCTTGACCACCTGGCGAAAGACCATGGGTCGGACCCGGCTCACTGTGAGCAGGCGGGCCATGACCAAAGGCGTTATGCCTGGAGGACTGGCAGGGCCCTTCGCAGTGGCCCAAAAAGCTTGATCGAAGGCGCTCGCGTTGCCCGCACGAGTGCAGCCCTCGGGGACGCAAGGGGCGTCATGGTCAGCGGCGTCGAGTGGAGCTCGCGGGTCTGCAGCGGTATTATAACGGGGGGCACAGGAGCAGGCACGGGTGCGACTCGCAATGGGGCCGTGCGGCCTTCCGCAGTGTCCCGTGGAGCGCGCCCGGCAACGACCTCCTCAGGGGGTGGGCGGCAGAGGTCGGCGTCCGGTCGGGCCGAGGGATCGTCACGCCTCCCGCCCGCGCGAGGTGCTGGCGGCCCTCCTCCTTCCGGCGAACGGGACCCGGCGGAGTATCCGGATCCGGCGGCGCTGCCCTGAAGAGACCCCGCCTGTGACGCCCAGACAACAGTGTCTTGGAAAGTCCAAGCCTCGATGCGGGGTGACAGCATGCATACGGCCCCGGGTATGCTCGACAGCGAGGCGGTAGCGGCGGGCGTTTTGAAGGCCGAAGGCGCCATTCTAGGTCTCTTCCAGGAGACGGGTCTGCAAGACCCCAAGGGCATGGTACATACGAAGAATCAGTGGCGTCACCATGGGTACCATGCCCTCTTGGGGGTGGATGCCCAGGCGGTGTCGGCGGCGGCGGTACGTGGCGGTCTCTTGAGTGTCCTTCGAGTGGACGTGTTCGCTGCGGATGAGGTTCGAGACGTGGTGGACATCGTGCCGGGCAAGGCCATGGCCCTTGATGTTGTGACCGTAGGTGGGACGCTTACGATCATCAACGTCCATGGCCCGGGCAGTGGCGGTGACTCTTGGGCGTCGAAAGCGTCCTTTTGGGACGACATGGCAATCTATGCGGCGGCCAAGATTACGGGAGACACGAGCCAGGTGCTCATCGGGGGGGACGATAACGTGTGACTGAAGTCCCCAAGGGACCCCACCACAAGGACGTTCACGGCCCTGTGGGTCCAGTGTGGGTTCCTGAGGGCCAGGGACGTGGCGGAAGAGGACCGGCAGCCTACGCCGGCGGGGCGTAAGCTGGACTCTTGGGCTCAACGCGCCGCTGGTCCCATGGGCAATGCTTGAATGCCCGCACCTGGGGCCGGAGAGGTCTCCTGCGTCGCTGGGGTCAAATCATGGCCCAGTGTTGCTGAGCATCCCGCTGGCAGTGGCTGCCAAAGAGTGGATCACGCGGCTGGCCTATTCGCACGCTCAGGGCAGGTGGCACGCTATACGTCCCGACTCACCGGGAGTTCGCGACGCGGCGGCGGTGGTACTACGGAAGGCTTGTGACGACCCAGCGCTCCGGAGGTGGCTCTCGTTGGATCAGGACACTGCCACCACGGGCACATCGGAGGTGCAGGCGGTCTTTGACCTGCTCTATGCCGTCGGTGACAGGGGGACGCGAGTGGCAGGGGTGCGCATGCCATCGGGTATGGACCCGCAGTATCCGTATGGGCAAGTGGAGACAGAGGTGTCTCTGTCCCACGTCCTCACGGATCAGTAGGCCCTTGCGTGGCGTGCCCACGAGCTGTGAAAACAAGACGCAGCGGGTGCAAGGCTCGCATCCAGGGAGGCGACTGCCCTGCTGCAGCACCTCCGGCAAGCCGACCCCAACTTGTCCCATGCCACCATGGAGGACTTGCGCGCCGCTTTGGACCTGCTGCTTCAGCAGCTGGAAAGTCGCGAGGAGGAGCTCAGTGGTGTCGTCAGGTGCAACCGGCGGAGGTCCGTCAAAGACTATTGGCGGAGCAAGGTGCCGGATCTGCAACTCTGCTGGACGGCGATCCGTGGGGCTATCAACGTGGTCGGCTACGCCCCCTCCGGCTCATGGTCCGTCCGTGTCTGGGAGTCGGAGAAAGTGCTCATGAAAGCCTCGGAGGTCATTGGGGAAGTCCAGAGGTACTGGGAGGCGGTGTATGCCCAATGGCCGGTGAACCTACCGGCCTTTGAACGGCTGGTCAGGGCCCATATCCCTCAGGGGTGTTCCAGATGAATGGAGGTCGGTACAAGACTAAAAACCACAAGACCTCGAGGACGACGTGAAGCAAGCGATGGCGGACGACAAGGCGCCGGGGTCCAATAGGGTCACGGCTGCCCTTATTGCGGAGCTGCCCGAGCCCGTCCAAGGGCTCCCGGTACACGCCTAGCCAATTCGCAGCCAACCCCTTACGAGCCGGGACTGCTGTGAACCTCCTCATGAGTGGTGTCATAAGCATTCTCATGTCCTGCTGCCCCAATGCTATAGGCCTGTATTCATCTAAGTCCCCCGTGGCCGTACCCTTGGGCATCAGCCAAATGATGGCCTCATGCCACGATTCCGGGACTTCCGCACCTCGGAGGATGGCCCGATGAGCTCTATAAACTCTGATGACGAGACTGAGCATGACGCCTTCTTCGTGCAGACGTCCCTGGAGGAAGTGGAGAACGCCGAGTACGCCGCCCCACTGAAGTCCCTACTCTCCATGAGGGGAGAGGAGCCCCTGGCTGAGGAGTTGGACCCCCGATCCAGGCTAAGAGAGTACGTGGACTCCAAGAGGAGATTGGTGGCGAAAAAGCTATGCAACGCTAGGCCTAGAAGGTTTTATAGTGATTTCAACACTGTGTGTTTGTTGTGCCTCTCCTGCTGCTTGCTGTTGGTGTAGGGTTTCGTGCTGCTTGTTTTTGATGAAGAAAATGTTTTATTTGCTGGAATACAACCAATCCGGGATAACCCAAGCCAGAGATAAGCAAGTAGAAGAGAATCAGGATCAAAGCATGAAGGGCTGCAGTGTAAACAGTGAAAGATGTAAGAATATTCACAGAAACTGCAACACAGGGCAAATCGGATTGCATATTCACAAAGATAGTTGAAATGCTTTGGAAAAAGAGTTGGAAAACTGCCCCATAGTCACTCAATCCCCATAGTGCCATCTCAGGAGATGTGCACTCTTTGTTTTGGGTCCCATATATGCTGAGGTGGCATGGCATGTGGCGATGAGGCCACTGCCATGTCACATGGGATCTTCCTACTTAGCTAGACTGACCGGGAATTGAACCCAGGACCTCTCAAAAAGAGGTGCCCAGCCCCCTAGGGTGCATACCACTAGGATAGCTAAGAATTCATGAGAAAACATAGATAAATTCATACGCTCTGCCCTGGATATGTCAGTTCTCAGTCAACTCTGGAAACGATGAATAGCCTCACATTGATAGGGGATTAAGGGGTCCACTCCATATCCTGATTTAGTGTTTGGTTCCATAAGTCAAAATGTGTTTTCACCCATTTTGGTTAGGCCGACAGTAGCTGCGATAGCCCACACTCTGAGACTACATCTGGATTAGGTACACGGCAGGGGTAGTTGGGGGCAACAGTGTCAGACACGACGTACTCATCTCCCCCAGGTGTAGTCTCCACGGCGTCTCGAGGTCGTAGGTGATTTTTCAGGACGTCCAGGGTGAAGTCACTGCTCTCACGTTGAATTTCCTGGACCATAGCAGAGTCCAGATCCTCCCAGGGCACTGGGGCTAGACTCCCATCCAACACGCTTAGCATACTACCCCATCCCAGTTTCCCGACGGGCGTCTTGCGGCCCAGAGGCACGTAGATGGCTTCATCCGGCAGCTGGATGGAGGTGAGCGTCAGCTTGTTCAAGAGAGTACGCCACTACTCGTTTCCCCCATGGGCTCCCGAATCGGGAGAGCACAGGACCATACGGGAACGTTCCAGGGCCACCTTGGTCAGGACCTACTAAGATGAAAATGCTAGAGTGCTTAACTCATCTCTAATGCAACTAGAGTATGCCCCAAGGCATTGGAAAAGCACTTTTTCTTACTCCCCCCTTGTGCTGTGGTGGCCACCACTGTCGCATTTTAGGAAAAAGGGTATTTTTCTTGGCCTTTCTTTGTTTCCACAGTGTGGGGCTATGCCGGGCTCAACAGCGGCGGCTCCGGTGTCTTTGGCCCAGCGCAGACTGCAGCGGGGGCAGGAGGAGAATCATGTCCTCGCCTTTGATGTCTCCAAGGCTTTCGACACAGCCCCGCATGGGGCATTGGCTCTCCTCCTGCGCCACATGGGGGTCCCGGAGGAACTCATCAAGCTCTTCCAAACCCTTAGCTGCGGTTCCACGGTGCGCATCGTCACCGCGCATGGCCCCACTCCGAGCATCCGCCTCCACCGAGGCCTCAAGCAGGGCGGGGCGAAAAGTGCCGTGCTCTACCTCCTCCTCCTGGATCCCCTTTTGCAGAGCCTTGCCCGCAAAGCCCAAGGGGATACCCGCCACGGTGTGCCACCCCTGGTACAAGCGTATTGTGATGACCTCTTGCTGATAGCGCATTCCTTACCGCAGTTGTTGGTATACGTGGCGGCCATCGCACAGTACCTGACGGACATGGGCATGTCCCTCCACCTGTGCAGGCGCGCGTATGCCACCACCGCACGCATCCCGTCGAGCATGGTACGCCTGAGCCCGCAACTCCGTGGGTCGGTCTGGAAGCCAAGGGTACAATGCCGCCGTACCTGGGCCTCCGTCTGGATCCGACAGGCTTGGCGTCCACAAAGGAGAAGCATATACTCCGCTGCGAAGCTCTCCTGGGCTGGTGCAAGAACACCCTGGGGCCGGCGTCGGTACCCCATGAGGTGATGGCAGCGGTGGTGGGTGGCATTGTGCGGTACGCGGCGCCGTACCTGTGGGACGCGGCGGAGGTAGTGGTGCAGTTGAATGCTACCGTCAAGACCGTGGCCTTGCACTTTGGAAACCTGCCCAAAGACCTGTCCAACGTGGCGGTGCGGTCTAGTAACGGGCTCAAGTTGGCGGATGTCCGGGTCCCGTGTCGTGACTCCGTGGTGGCAACCCTGGCTCAGCTCACGCACCATAGCTCGGCTGTGGTCCGAGGTGAGCCGAGGGCAATGCTCGGCGATCTGACGCACAGTACAGGGTGGGCGGACAATTCTTGGTTCCCTCCACGGCGTTCGCGTTCCATGCAGGAGACACATGGGTCAACCGAATGCTCAGAGTGATGGGAACGCTGAGAGTAGGACTGGTCATGCCGTCATCGGTGTACTCGTGCGTGCACGCCCATCTGCCGCAGGTGCAATGGGATGGAAGGAGGTGACACGGTCCTACACCTTCAAGGGTAGAGACGTCTGTGTGTTGTCTGGGCCCCGCACGGACGCGGCAGTGAGGTCCCTGGCGGATCCGGCGAATGACCTTTTGCACGTGCGGCTTCCCTGCCATGAACGTGGTCACTGGGCCGTGCAGCTGCGGGAGTGTCACGAGGACCGACTGCATCTACCCCACACGGGAGTTGGGCCCACAGAGCTGGCCCACGTGTGGTTCACGGGTCTCCAGGCGGTCTTCTAGTCGCGGATGCCTAGCCCCGTGACTCATCGCCTGCTACACCCGGTGCGCCACAAAAAAGCCAGCAAACGTACCAGGCAGTCCACAACCGGTGATACGCATGTGGTGGGCGGGTATAGGGATGACAACTGGGACCTGGACTGCTTAGGGCCATCCATGTCCTGCGTGCCTGTGGCCGCCCTGATGTTCCTGTTAGGCGATGTCTTCGACGGTCACCGGCAACGGGACGATCCGGCGTCAGTCCCCGTGCTTACGCCGCATGCCAGGGGTGGCCATAGCCCCCCGCCTCTGTGGGTTGTACACGGAAGGCCCACGTTTGACAGGACATGCAAAGCGGTGTGGGGGCGGGCGGAGTGGGCAATAGTCCTCGTGCTGCCGTCAGGGCCCGCCCTAGATGCTGATGAAAGCCCCGTCCTAGAGGTTGTCCGGATGGACAAATTACCACATGATCCACAGGTCTCAGTCACTTCGCTGCGCGATGGTGGGGCAGTAGAGCAGGGCATTGTGGTGGTATACTAGCTGCCCCACGCCACGGCTGTATGGGGAGCAGCGTACACCACGGCCCTTGACGCCATTAAGTCCATTTGCGGGTGCGACGAGCACTGGCGGCCGCATGCTGCGTATCGGCTGCAAGCAGCCCTATCCCCGGAGCTGACGGCGTTCAATGCGGAGTCCCTGGGGAGGGTGGTGCAGAGCCCCCATTCGGACGTGGCGTGGCTGAAGCCCCACCGGTACTGTTGGGTGCCAACGGCGGCAAAGGTAACGTCATCTGATGCCTGTCCCCAGGAGGACGGAGCAACCAGCGTGGCACTGGCGAGTTATGGCAGCCCCACGTGGACGGGTGCCATCCGCGGCACAGTTCCCGAGGCGGAGATCATCGGGGCAACAGCGTACCTGTTTCACACCCCTCCGTCTGGCCACACAGTACATGTTGTGGATGCCTCCATCATAGGGGTGCCTTCGCAGGGCACACGAGGCCCTATACGGCAGCATCAAAGGGGCGACCTCCCATCTGGTCAACCAACATGCGTTGAATTGGATCGTGGAGGGGTTTGACGGCTGCCGCGCAGAGTTGGGGGGCCCCACCACTGGGTGGTGCGGCACAGCTCGCATTTGGCTTCGGTCCCGCTAGAGGAGCCGGGCTTTGCTGCGGCCCACGCGGAGGCCCCGCTTGTGCATCTCCTGTTGCCAAAGGAGCATGCAACCCTCTTGGTACCTGGGGACGAAGGGGTGCTCGAACCGCATGTGCCCTCCATGCAAGCCCTCCAGCATGTCAGGGATGTGGAGTGAGACTCGTTGGGGGCGCGCACCAGGGCCCACACGCCGTTGGCAGGTGCTTGTGAGGCGGTACCCCTGGGGGCGGTACACCACGGTCTTGCACACAGGAACCTGCTGCGGGCGCGGGACGGCCGCCTCTGCACCATGCAAGTCATGCGGTGGTGGCGGCAAAAAGTCACCCGCACAGTGATTCCGGCACACCCATGTATCTTGTGTCGGGGGCCTGAAGAGGACACGGGCCACATGCGCATCATGTGTGCAAGGAACGAAACGGTGGCGACTCCTCTGTGCGAAAGTGGAGGAGTTCACTGCGGACCTGCCCCTGGCGGCCAGTGCGATGGAGTTCATGTCTTGGAAGGCACACGGCTGCAGGTGGACGGAGTCTCTGATGACAGGCGTCGTCCCCGGAGACCTCCAATGGCTCTTCGTGGCGGTGAGGGCGGCGTCTTCCCGGGGCCCAGCGAAGGCCAAGCTCTTCTTGGACGACATGATCCAGATTGGGGAAGATGTGTACGCCCGGATGAATCATCGGCTCACTGAGATCATGCAACTACCGATGCATGATCGGAGGAAGGCCGTATATGCATTCCTACTTGGTGATACCCCCTTCTGCCCGCCGTCTGGGAGGGTCAAGCAGCTGCCGCCGGGGAACCCCTAAGATGGCCTCCTCGGCAACGTGCAGGCGACCTTTCAGAGGGCGCCGCTGCATGCGTTGTTGGTGTCAACGTCGTACATCAAGTAGTTTGAGGCCATGTCCACGCTTCCCCAGTGGATGGCGGCGGTGGCGCAGGCTTTTGGCCAATAGATCGAGTCCTGGGTGGCCCAAGATTACCCCACGTTCCGCGAGTGGTCCCGTACGGTGTCCGCACAGTCCTGGGCCACAATTCGTGGTACCATGGTACGCGACTCGGACGGTCAAGGCGAACCCTGGCTTCAGTTGTTTGCAAACCATCGGGCTGTCGGCAACATCATGGGGTGGCCCCGTGAAGTGCTGCCGGTCCTCTAACAACCGTTGTGCTCCCTGCCAGTTTTGGTGGTGGCCGCCGTGCTGGACGTGGGGGTGCTGTAGCTGTATGACCGGCAGCTACAGAGGATTAATCCGGTGGCAGAGGGACAAAGGTCCATGGCCGTTCTGGTGGGGTCCAAACAGCTTGCGCGGATTCAGGGGGACGCCGCGCCGGGATGCATCACGGGGTACTGCTATCTATGCCGGAGGGAGACGACAACGAGGCTGCAGACGCCCGTCACTCGTTAGAAGCCTTAGGCCCGGGCAAGTGGTCGAGGCTCGGTTAGGAGGACAACGCATGCTGATCATGTCTGCCTGGGGCCCCGGGCCGGCCCGGGTGGATGTCATCGGGGAGGTCGTGCAGGACTATGGGTGGAAGCTCCTGGCGAGCGCCAAACGGAGTCTCAGGGTAGTGCGCTGGCCCCGGCTACTCGAGCACCTCTCGGGGATGTCGGACGGACAGCCACTTCTTGACCTCGTGTCCACGTGGGACCAGGCGAGGCCATGCCTGCTCCGTAGTGCCACTGCGCGTGCAATAGCACGTGCGCTTCCCCACCACCAGGAGGCCTCCAGTGCGGTGTGGCAGGACCTGTGGTCGCAGTGCTGTGAATGCGGCTGTGTCCCTTCGCGGTCGGTGCTCCGGCTAGAGTGCTGCGGGTGCGGGGAGACGGCGCTGGTATGGGTGCATCAGTGTGCCTTTGTCCCGCACTGTGGGCCGTGCCGAGAACGCGCCGGCAGGGGGTGGCCCAAAGCCAGATGGGCGCTACGCCACTCTGTGCAGGTGTCGTCGAGTGCCTCGAAGGCCATTCAGCACCATTTGCGGGGCGTCCGAGTGGATGGGGTGTGGGGTCCAAGTGAACCGACGGCGGCAATGCCCCTGCTGCTGTGGTGGGCGGCTCTGGACGGTAACTCGCGGGTTCTATGGCCGTGGCATCACCGGGGACCATGTGGGGAGGCTGCGAGTGTTGGGGGTGATGCGGCTTGACCAGGTGCGAGGGTGGTGGACGGACCGGGTGTTATCCATCCGGTGGACGCAACGGCGGTGGTGGCTTTTGAGAAGTGGTCTCCCACCGGCCTATGTGTGCGGCAACGGCAGACGGTGTGTGACGGCCAACGCGATGTGGCAGGTCGTGCCGGCCTGATAGTGAGCCGTACTGCCTCCGCACACGTGGTTCAATTGGAGGTGTGAAGCTTCACCCGCCTGCCCCGGGTCGCCGCATATTAAAGTGAGGTGTCATGGGTCGTCGCGACCAGGGTAATAAGGCCCAAACCCCTATACGGTATTCCCATGGCACAGTGGTCTCTACTGGCGGCCCGGTTACGGCAGTCACGAGGGTTTTCCCTCGAAGAACTTTGGGGGTTCGGGGATTATGCTGGTACCCCTGCACCCGCGCCGTGAGGGTCTGCTGGGGGATGGCTCGGCAGGACGGACGGCGCGTGGGCCCACGGCAGCATCCGCGTCGACGTGGATTGGGACAGGTACTGCTAGCAGACGGTGACTGGTGCAGCCGAGGGGGCGTTGGGACTGCCCATGGGCCCCGGGAGGAAATCGGTGAGGGTGCGGAGGCGTCCCCTGGCCCCGGGGCCGACACAGGTGGGTATCAGGGCCACTCGAGGGCCCCGGGGACGGTATGGTGGGAATACTGGGGGACGCGTGGCAGTACTGGAGACAGTATGGTGGGAGTACTATGGGAAGCATGGCGGTGCTGGGGGCTATATGGTGGGAGTTCTGGGGGAAGCATGGCGGTACCGGGGACTAAATGGTGAGAGTACTGGGGGACGCATGGCGGTATTGGGGACAATGTGGTGGCAGTCCTGGGGGCTGATGGACAGTACTGGGGGCAGTATGGTGGGAGCGCTTTGAGACGCATGGCGGTACTGGGGTGTCCATCTGACCCCTGGAACAACTCAGAGGGGGTATTGGGGCATCCATTGGCCCCTCAAACAAACTAGAGGGACAATGCCTGCGGGCGTGTACATAGCCTAACCGTCTCACCTCTGCACACGACGCTGGTGTCACGGCGACGAGTGCGCTGACGGTCGTGAACTAGGGGGAAGACGCTTGCGGTAGTAGGCCATCGCGACGGTGTGGCGGTGTGGCTCATTAGCGGCGAGCAAATGCAGAGTGACGTCGCACAAGCAGCGGCGGTCTATATATGTGTAGCCTACATGGTGGCAGCAAGCGCACGGAACTCTATGCAGGGCACATGCCTGAGCGGCCCGTGAAGTATCGTAATGCACAGAGACTGTATGAGAGGTCCAGGGGGTGAGGCATAGGCCTAAGCTAGAAGTAGGCATGCCACGTTGTCCGTGGATGCCGAACCTGCGGCCTGGTCGCTGTTGTGGCGGAGATGGCACAACCACGGGAGCTGGCCAATCAGTGCAGGTAAGGGTCAAGGGTACGCGTCAGGGCAATGTACGTGGGCCAGATGAGGTGCACCTAGTAACCACGGCCCGGCGCGAACCTCTGGTGGGTACCCTTGCAGAGGGTTGATAACCAAGCTACGGCACCCACAATATGGTATATTATATGTGGGCGTGTACAAATACCACGGGTCCCCTCAGGTCACGGTCTTGGACAAAGGGTACCAATCCTGTATACATTTGCGGTATGAGGGGGATATACCGCAGGTGCAGCTCATAGCTACGGATGGCCGTGCTGTATTATCGTATGCTTATATACAATACTGTAGCTCCGAGTGGGGGGAGCTTGAGGTGGAGTCGTAGTACATGTGTCATAAACAATGAGGACAATGGGGCAATGAAGGCCGAGGGCCAAGCTAGGCTAGAGCCCCCCAAAAACCCTTGCTGTGCGTCATTGGACTTGCGCGCGTGTCCTGCCGGTTGCAGGGAGCACATGGTCTGAGGGGCTGGACGGCCAACGGGTAACAGGATTGGACGCCGAGATGGGGCCAGCTCATGCTTCGCCACATGCGTGCTGCTTTGTTACTATGTTGCCGTGTTGCACCCATGGGAGGCGCTCTTGCTTTCTACTTGTTGCTATGCCGCTGCATTGCCCTGCCTTGCCCCTTTACCTCCGGCGGTCCAACGGGCAAGCGCCCGTCGCCGTTGCTAATGCTAATGCTCTAGAGTTGCTAGTGGCGGAAAAGCCTGGCTGGCCGGTATCCCCGGTCCTCTGGGTCCTCATTCCAGCTGTGGGCCACCTCAGGCAGCCCTGGGAGCACGCCTGGGAGGGATCGAGCAAGGCAGGAACCACTTGTCGGTGCAACACGCCCGGTAATTCCAGTAGACGGCATGATAAGTGGTTATGACTATGACTATGACTATGACTATATATATATATATATATATATATATGGCCTATACGCAGATTTCCCCCCCCCCTACCCTGGACCGTAGTGTGCGACTTGGGGTAGGACTAGGGACCCCTCCCCCCTATTTTGAGGTCGGAAAAAACAAAAAAAATGGATTTCGGGGTCGGATGGGACAGTGGGAGGGCTCTATACACGGTTTTTGGGCTAAAAATAGGGTATGACATCACTGCTATTAGGATGATAACCATAGTACTAAAAATAACCACTAAGTCCTAAAAATAACCCACACCACCCCTATATACACCCAATAAAATAGTAATCTGGCGTTTTTAACATACTCTTGGCCATTTTCAATGTCCCTCAAACTATTATTGGGGGTATTTGGTGCTAATATTAGGAGTTTGGACCATAACTGTACCTATGTTTAGTACTCTGGTTAGGATCCTACCAGCAGTGATGTCATACCCCAATTTTAGCCATTTTAGCCCTTTATAAGGGCAAATACCCGCTAATAGCCATCCGATTTAAATCTAAAACATATATATATATATATATATATATATATATATATACATATATATATATATATATATATATATATATATATATGTATATATATATATATATATACATATATATATGTATATGTATATATATATATATATACATATATATATATATATATGTATATATACATAGTCATAGTCATAGTCATAGTCATAACCACTTATCATGCCGTCTACTGGAGTTACCGGGCATGTCGCGCCGACAGGTAGTTCCTGCCTCGCTCGATCCCGTGGGTCCCAGGGCTGCCTGAGGTGTCCCACAGCATGACGGAGGACCCAGAGGACCGGGGATACCGGCCAACCAGGCTTTGGGGGCAGTGGCAACTGCGGAGCGTTAGCATTAGCAACGGCGACGGACGCTGGCCCGTTTGTTCGCCGGGGGGTATAGGGGCAAGGCACAGCTACGCAGCAGCACAGCAACAAGCAGAAAGCAAGGGCGTCTCCTACGGGCGCAAAGCAGCAACCAAGGTACAAAGCAGCACGCATGCGGCGAAGCAAGAGCGGACCCTCCGTTGTACGCCCGCCACCGTCGAGACGTCCATCACGCGTGACCCCATGTAATCCATTGCTAGCTGCATACTCGTAAATGCCCACTACCCCTAACTCCACGTAACCCACTGCCAGCATGCAATAACCCCTCGATGCATAGGCAGGATTTCTGGGAGGCTCCCGCCTAGCCTCGCCTTCAGCCTTCATCGCCTCCATGTCCACAAAATGTACGCCGCCGACCCATCGCACCAGTCCCCTAGTATAGTACAGAAACATGGTAGCAACTCTACCGTCCCCGCGGCCCTGAGCTGCACCCACACCCCAGGTATATACCGTGCCGGCACTCCATGTCTGGGGCCAGTACCCAATCAGCTTCGAGGCATCCGCTTGCCCACGTATAATATAACATGAGGGTCTACAGGGGGGGACGCCGGCCGCCCCGCGACGGGAGTGGCGCAACTCGTGAATATCGCTGGCTGGGATTCGGGCTGGTGGGTGCCGTAGCTTGATTATCGACCCCCTGCAAGGGTACCCACCAGACGCTCGCCCCGGGCTGTGGTAACCAGGTCCACCTCATCTGGCCCACATACATTGCCCTGGCGCCTACCCTTGACCCTAACCTGCACTGATTGGCCAGCTCCCGTGGTTGCGCCTCTTCCGCCACAGCGGCGGCCAGGCTGTAGGTTTGGCCCCCACCGACGACGTGGCGAGCCTACTTATAGCATTGGCCCGCACGTCACCCCCTGGACCACTCTGCATGTTGCTCCTCCTCTCCCTCCGCCTCTAGCCGACCAGACAGGCGCCCCCCAGGAGTAAGTCGCTACAGTGAAGACTAGATAGATTACACGCATGAAGAGGCGACCGCATACTCAGCGCTACGCCGCCGTGCAGTACCGCCGTCGCCACGCTGATGCCACCTGCGAGCCGCCACCACACGCACCACCGCAACCGCAGAGCCATGGTCAGACGGTTAGACTATGTACATGCCCTCAGGCACGGTCCCTCTAGTTTGTTAACGGGGCCATGGGATGCCCTTGTGTTCCCCCTGAGTTGTTAGAGGGGTCAGGGGGACACCCCAGTACCGCCATGCGACCCCGCGTTGTCCCCACAGTATGGTTCCCCAGTACTGCCGCGTATCCCCTGTACCCCCACCATACGGACCACAGTACCGCCGCGCATATCCCCATGACGCCAGTACACCACCACCTTTGACTCCGCGTACCCCTCTTGATAGCTCCTCCCGGACCGCCACGCCATCTCAAGTACGCCCGCCATACGGTCCACCTGACGATCACGCCGTCGCAATCCTCGATGCACACTTCGCCGCTTCCGGGGCCTGCGGGCTGCTCCCGCGGCCCCGTGTAACACGCCCAGGGGGTGTCGCAACGCATGCACCGTAGCGCCGGCAACGATGTCGCTGGCCCCCACACAAACCTGTGCACCCCCGGAGTATCCCGAGCAACTACCCCCGTTACTGCGGTAGCCAGGCCGCCAGTAGAGACCCCGGTGCCATGGGAATACCCTACAGGGGTTTGGGCCTTATTACCCTGGTCAGGACGACCCATGACACCTCACTGTTGTATGCGGCGACCCGGGGCAGGCGGGTGAAGCATCCCTGTCCGACCCTCATGCACGGGGGCAGTACGACTTACCATAAGGCCGGCAGGACCTGTCACATCGCGTTGGCCGTCATACGCCGCCTGCCAGTACCGCACAATCAGGCCATGAGGGCACTGCTTCTCAGGTGCCACCCCCTCCGCTGCGTCCAGCATAGGGACGGTGGCAGGCGCACCCACATTTCCCATACCCTGTCAATCTGCATTACCCCCGGCCCCCACCGCGCCGTCACCATTTCCTCCGTGATGCCACAACCAAAGTACCAGCGAGTCGCCCTCCAGAGCCGCCAACCACAGCAGCAGGGGCAGGGCCGCCGTTGGCGCATCGGGGCATCGCACCCCTTCCACCCTGACGCTCTTCAGGTCACCCTGCATTGCCTTCCAGGTACTTGAGGACATCTGTCCAGAGTGCCGCAGTGCCCACCTCGCCTTAGGCCACCCCCTACCGGCACGCTCCCGACATGTCCCGCATAGTGGGACGGAGGCACAATGATGGACCCAAGCCGACGCCGTCGCTCTGCACCCGTGGCAACGTTGTGGAAGCACAGACCGCGACGGAACGCAGCTACCATCACAACACTGCGACCACAGGTCCTGCCACACATCGCAGCACGCTTCCTGGAGACCGAGCAAAGCACCTGCCAGCGCGCGTGCTGTGGCACAGCTGAGCAGGCTGTGTCTCGCTTCATCCCACGTGGACACGGGGCGGAGTATCGGTTGTCCGTTGGGCATCATCGGTAGGCTCTCAAGCAGCCGGGGCCACCGCGCAACTTTGGGGCTGCGTGTGCCATGCGTCAGGAGCTCCCACCCATAGTCCCGCACGATCCCCCCCATGACATCAACCCCGTCCAGCCCCGGGCCTCTGGCGGACGCGAGAACCAAGCGTTGTCCTCCCGCCCGAGCCTCAACGACCGCCGCGAGGCCTAGGGTGTCAAGGGTGTGACGGGCATCGGCAGCCACGTGGTCATCCCCCTCTGGCAGAGAGAACATGGCTTCCGTGACGTGGCCCTGCGCGTCGTCGCCCTGTACCCGTGCCAGCTGCTTGGAGCCCACCAACATGGCCATGGACCGCCGCTCCGTGACCGCTGGAATGGCACGTTGCAGCTGCCGGTCATACAGCCACAACGTCCCGACGTCGAGCACGACGGCCACCGCCAGGACTGGGAGACTGCACGGAGGCTGCTAAAAAACCAGCAGCACCTCGCGAGGCCAGCCCATGACGTTCCCCACAGCCGGATGGTCTGCGTACACCTGGAGCCAGGGATCACTCTGGCAGTCAGGGCCCCTCACCATTGTACCACGCACCATGGCCCACGACTGCGCCGATACCACACGGGACCACTCCCTGAATGCCGAGAAGGCCCGAGCCATCCAGGAACCGATCCACTGGCTAAAGGCCTGCGCCACTGCCGCCATCCAGTGAGGGAACAAGGACATGGCCTCCTCGTGCGCGATGTACGACCTGGGCACCAACAGCGCGTGCAGAGGTGCCCTCTAAAAAGGTCGCCTGCAGGTCTCTGGGGAGGCCGTCGAACGGGTTCCACGGCGGACGCCGTTGGATCCTCCCTGCCGGCGGGTAGAAGGGCGTATCACCTCGCAGGAACGCGTACACCGCCCTCCTTCGATCTTGCATCGGCAGCTGCATGATCTGGATGAGCCGATGGTTCCTGCGGGCATACACATCTTCCGCAACCTGGACCATGTCCTCCACAAAGAGCTTGGCCTTGGCAGGGCCCCGGGACGACGCCGCCCGCACCGCAGCGAACTGCCGCTTCAGGTCCCCGGGGACGACACCCGCCATCAGGGATTCCGCCCATCTGCAGCCGTGCTCCCTCCACGCCAAGAACTCCACCGCCTTGTCCGTCAGGGGTAGCTCCGCCGTGAACTCCACCACACGTCTGCACAGGAGCCTTGCCACCTCCTCGTCCCGCGCACACAGCAAGCGCATGTGGCCAATGTCCTCCTCCGGCCCCCCACAGAAGATACGGGGGTGGCCCGGTATTGCCACACGCGTGAGCTTCTGCCTCCACCGTCGCATGACCTGCATGGTGGATAAGCGACCGTCACGTGCCCGCAGCATATTCCTGTGCGTTGGGCTGTCGTGCACAGCTCCCAGGGGCACCGCCTCACAGGCGTTAGCCAGTGGCGTGTGGGCCCTAGTGCGCGCCGCCGGCGAGCGCCACTCCATCTCCCTGACGTGTTGATGGGCCTGCATGGAGGTCACACGCGGCTCGAGCTCTCCATCATCCCCTGGCACAAAGAGGATGGCGTGCTCCTTGGGCAGGACGAGATGAACAGGCGGGGCCATCGCACGGGCCGCGGCAGAATCCGGCGCCTCAAGCGGGACCGCCGCCAAGTGCGAGCTCTGCCTCACCACCCAATGGTGTGCCCCCCCTACTCGGCGTGGCAGCCGCCGCAGCCCCTCCACTATCCAGCTCAGTGCGTGCTGGTTGACCAGATGCGAGGTCGGCCCCTTGATGCCACGGTACAGGGTCTCCTGCGCCCTGCGCAGGTGCGCTCCAATGATGGAGGCATCCACCACGTGCACCGTGCACGCCGACGGGGGCGTGTGTAACAGGTACGCCGCCGCGCCGATGATCTCCGCCTCCGGGACCGTGCCGTAGATGGCACCCGTCCACGTGGGGCTCCCGTGGCTGGCCACCGCCACATTGGTGGCTTCGTCTCCCTGGGGCAACGCGTCAGACGATGTAACTTTAGTCGCCACCGGCACCCAGCAGTATCGGTGGGGTTCCAGCCATGCCACGTCGGAGTGGGGGCTCCGCGTGACCTTTCCAAGGGACGCCGCGCTGGAGGCTGTGAGCTCCGGGGACAGGACCACCTTCGGCTGATACACCGCATGTGGTCTCCAGGCCAGGTCGCATCCACAGACCGACTGGATGGCGTCAAGGGCCGTGGTATACTCTGCCCCCCCGAACCGTCGAGGAGCAGGAGGGCTGGTACACCACCACAGAGCCCTGTTCCACCGCCCCGCCATCACGCAACGACGTGACGGCGACATGCGGATCGTGTGGCACGTTGGACATCCGAACCACCTCTGGGACCGAGCACTCATCAGCGTACGGGACAAGGCCTGCTGGCAGCAGAAGGACGATTGCCCACTCGCTGCACGCGTGTACCGCCGCGCACGCCCTGGAAAACGCGGGTCGCCCGTGCACAACCCACAGGGGTGACGGGTTTATGCCGCCCCCGGCGTGTGGAGTGAGCAGGGGGACAGACGCCAGGTCGTCTTGCTGTCGGTATCCTTCAATGACATCCCCCAGCAGGAACAGGAGGGCGGCTAGCGGAACGAACGGCATGGACTGCCACGGACTGCCTATATCCTCTTATCTACATCCCTCTCCCAAACTGTAGGTGGCTCCACCATACGGCTCTAGGGTACGCGCGAAGGGTACAACTTGGTGCATACATGTGGCGGAAGGGGCGAAACTAAGTTAAATTGGGCTCAAAATGGGCTAAAAACATTTGTTTGAGCATCTCAAATGGTCCACGATCACTGTTGGAAAAGCACGTTGTTCACCCGTTTTTGACCCATTTTTGGTCCCAAAACGGCCCATATTCAAAGCATTTTGGGATTTTCCATGGGCCAAAATGCGGGCTAAAAACACTTGTTTGAGCATCCAAAATGGTCCGGGATGACTTTTTGGAAAAACGCGTATTTGACCCATCTTGGACCCATTTTTGGTCCCAAAACGGCCCACTTTCAAAGCATTTTGGGATTTTCCATGGCCCAAAACACGTCACCACGGGCTCAAAACGGGCAAAAAACGCTTGTTTGCGCATCCCAAGTGGTCAAGGAACAACTTTGGATAATAAATTTTTTTCGCCCCGGGGCCCCTAGTGGACCCACCTTTGGCTCCCGCCGTGCGCGGGCCGGGCTGCCCTCCGGCTCCACCAAGTGACCACTGGTACGGGGGTCTAGGTGGCTCGTTCCGCGATTTTGAGGCTTGGAAACCACAAAATGTGGGGGGTTGCGGCTGGACTAGGTGCCCTCGGAATTGGATTTGAGCCACGTAGCCCAAGATGTGGCCCGTGCTTGGTTTCGGGGGGTTGGTGCACATTGCGCAGATTTTGGGGCTTTTTGGCGCCTTTTTGGGCCGTTTCTCGGACATATCGTGGAGTTGAAGGGCACTAGAGGGCTCTTTGACACAGTGAAGTCAAGCCGCACGTAGGGTGTAGCCACCGTTTCCCTTCGTTTGGGCGTTTCGCCCGGGTTTGGGGCCTATTTTGGGCGAAAAAAGGTGTTTTTGGCCCGAAACTGCGCAAATTTGGGAGGGCACCTCCCAACTTGGCGTCACCGCCCCCGGCCGCCACCGGTGAGTTTCTGGCTCAAAACTTGGATTTGGCAAGGGCACCACCCAGGCTCCAAGATGGATACATCAGCAAAAGATCCGAACCGTTGGGACACGGCATTGGCCAAAATGCCATGGAGATGTGCTTGGTGTTGCTTGTTGCTTGTTGCTTGTTGCTTGTGAGCTAAATCTAAGGGGAGAGGGGGGTAGTAATATTCACACACACACATACATACATATACATATATATATATATATATATATATATATATATATTATATATATATATATATATATATATATATATATATATATATATATATATATATATATATATATATATATATATATATATATATATATATATATATATATATATATATATATATATATATATATATATATATATATATATATATATATATATATATATATATACATACATATTATATATATATATATATACATATTATATATATATATATATATATATACATATTATATATATATATATATATATATACATATTATATATATATATATATACATATATATTAAATATATATATATATATATATATATATATATTATATATATATATATATATATATATTGTTGTGAGTCCCCCCCGGCAAATCCGAGGTTCTTCCTCGAAGGGGCCCACGAGCCCAGGGGACGCCACCGGGTTTTTACGGCCATGCCGGACGGAGCTCCCACCGGCGACCCCCCCCCCACGAGGGAGGGAGCACACAACAACCGCCAGCCCCCCCCCCCCCCTCCCTCAGCCCCCCCCCCCCCCAAAAAGGGACTCCGGCGCGGAGGGTTGGGGATATAGTCCCATGGCCGCGCGGCCATGAATCGACATGGCCCTACACCGGGCGATACACGCCCTCCCCCCCCCCTCGCTCAAGAGGGGCCCCCGTCGTCCCCCGGGCAGGGAGCAACCCCCCCCCCCCCCCTCAGAGAACGGCCGCTGTTGGAAGCCCTTGCCGAGCCCCCGGGGGCCTCTCGGGGTTCGCCCCCGAGCCCGCCCGGCCCTTCCACGCCCCCCCTCACCAGCCGCAGCCCAGAGGCCCGCCCGGTCTCCCCCGCACCGGCCCACAACCACCAGGGACCCGGGCCCCGGAGCCCCGGTGCCCGGCCCCGCCCGCCTCCCCGGTACCCCTCCGGCGGGGCCCGTCCCGGTCCGGTTCGGCCGCGAGGGGACGGCGTGGCGCTTCCCCCCGCCTCCACCAGGATTCGCCCCCGTGGATGATGCTCGGCGGGATTCGTCCCCGCCGAGCGGGGTGCGGGCCCCACCGCTGACCGCGGCCCCGCCGACACCTCGAGCGCCCCGGGCTCCCCGGCCGACTTTGGCCAGCCCCGGCCGCTCCTCCGCCCGGTCGGCCGCACGGTGACGCTCTGCGGCTGAGCTCACCGCACCCCCGTCCCCCTCGCGCGCGCACCCACCCACCAGCCCACAGCCCCCCCCCCCCCCAACGTGCACGCCGTGCCCCCACCGCCCCCCCACTCTCCCGCCCCTCCTCTCTCAGGTACCGCAGCCCCCGAGGTGGGCTGCCGCAGCCGCCGACGGACGGCCGCCTTACGAACAAGAGGACCCCCCGCACGCGGTGGGGGTCCAGGCCTTGCACCCCTTCCCCCTGCCACACGCATCATGGCGTTGCATGTGTCATACCTCCCTCCCTATGCACCATGTGTCATGGCCGCGAGTGGCCTTTGCCTCCCCTCCCCCACACCGAAGCCGCACGGGGGGGGCCGAAGGCCCCTGGGTGGGGCCCCCAGAACCCCTGCAGCTGCGCCTCCCGACTGGAGGGTGGTGGGGTCCGCTGGTGCGCGGTACGAGCCTCCACCACCCTCCATCCGCCTGCCACGACCCCCTGACCCCCCCCCCCTGTCCCCCCCCTGTCCCCCACCCCGGCAGGGGCGGCGCGGCCCGCGCGTGCGGTACGAGCCCGCGCCGCCCCTTGATGCATTATACGGGCAGTGCGGGCCGCCAGGAGAGCGGAGGGACCCCGCACTGCCCCGAGCGCCCCCCCCCACGACAGCTGGCGCTAAAGGCCAACCGGCGCCTGGCGGGCTGTTGTGCAGGGGGGGGCGAGGCGACCGGGCGCTTCGTACCCGCCCCCAACGGGGGGTCTGTACCCACGGCACCGGGCACAGACACCCGTTGGGAGGTAGCCACACCACCACCCGCCACAGCACCAGGGCCACGGGACGAAGGGAATAGCCCCGGGCAACGGCCTCCCCCAGGCCGAGGGAAGGTGCCGACCGCCACGCTCATCCTGGCCCCCCATTTCCTCTTCATTGTCATCCCCCTTGGCCGTCCCGGCCCACAGTCCCCGCGGCGGGTAAGTTCCTGGGGTAGAACCCTAAGAACTTCGGTGACGGAAACACAGGTCGTGGTTTCGCACCCGGCCGACGTGGGGAGCCTCCGCCCCCACGGGACCCCAGGGCACCCCGGCCATCCCAGCCGGGGATAACCCGCCGCCATCGCCCCAGCCCCCATCCCCAGGCTTTCCGGCCTCAGTTCCCCTGCGTCTTCCTCGCCACATCCTCGTAGTGAAAGGCTAGGTAGCAGGCCACACCCCCACACCACCCCACGGCACGCCCCCCACGCACCCCACGCCGCCCCCGGCCGCCCACCAGGGGCCCGACTCTGGACCGTTGTCTGTCGAGCAGGGCCCCACACCCCCCGCCGCCCTCACGCCACCGCTTCCTCTACCCTCCACGACAGCCCCACGCCGCTGCGCCCCTACGCAGCCCCACACTGCTGCGCCCCTGCGTGGCCCCGCATTGCTGCGCCCCTGCACAGCCCCATGCTGCCGCGCCCATGCGCCGCCCCATGCTGCGCCCCTTCGCATCCCCACGCTGCTGCACCCCTGCGCAGCCCCACGCTGCAGCGCCCCCGCGCGGCCCCGCGTTGCTGCACCCCTGGACAGCCCTCGCTGCTGCGCCCATGCGCGGCCCCACGCCACTGCGCCCCCGCGCAGCCCACACTGCCGCGCCCCTGCGCGGCCCCACGGTGCTGCGCCCCTGCGCAGCCCCTCGCTGCGCCCCTAGGCAGCCACATACAACACCTTTGCGCAGCCCCACACTGCGCCCAAGCGCAGCCCCACGCTGCTGCGCCCCTGCGCAGCTCCGCGCCGCGCCCATACGCGGCCCCACGATGCGCCCTTGCGCGGCCTCCTACCACTGCGCCGCCGCTCGCTGCGCCCCTGCGCAGCCCCACGCTGCTGCGCTCCTGCGGAGCCCCACGCCGCGCCCCTCCACGGCCCCACGCTGCCCCCCGGGGCTGCTCCGCGCTGCGCCCCTGCGCAGCCCCACGCTGCTGCGCCCTTGCGCAGCCCCACGCAGCGCCCCTGCGCAGCGCCGCACTGCGCCCCTGTACAGCCACACGCTGCGCCCCAGCGCACCCCCATGCCGCTACGCCCCTACACAGCCCCCCCACCACTGCGCCGCCCCACACAGCTGCTCCGCGCAGCCCCACGCTGCTGCACCCCTGCGCAGCCCCACGCTGCCCTCCAGCGCAGCCCCACGCTGCTGCGCCCCTGCGCAGCCCCGCGCTGTGCCCCTGCACAGCCCCATACTACACCTTTGCGCAACGCACAACCCAAGCGCAGCCCCACGCTGCACTCCAGCGCAGCCCCACGCTGCTGCACCCCTGCGCAGCCCCACGCTGCTGCACCCCTGCGCAGCCCCACACTGCTGCGCCCCTGCGCAGCCCCACGCTACTGCACCCCTGCGCGGCCCCACGCTGCCCTCCAGCGCAGCCCCATGCTGCTGCGCCCCTGCGCAGCCCCACGCTGCGCCCCTGCGCAGCGCCGCACTGCGCCCCTGTACAGCCACACGCTGCGCCCCGGCGCACCCCCATGCCGCTACGCCCCTACACAGCCCCCCCACCACTGCGCCGCCCCACACAGCTGCTCCGCGCAGCCCCACGCTGCTGCACCCATGCGCAGCCCCACGCTGCCCTCCAGCGCAGCCCCACGCTGCTGCGCCCCTGCGCAGCCCCACACTGCGCCCCTGCACAGCCCCATACTACACCTTTGCGCAACGCACAACCCAAGCGCAGCCCCACGCTGCACTCCTGCGCAGCCCCACGCTGCTGCGCCCCTGCGCAGCCCCACGCTGCACTCCAGCGCAGCCCCACGCTGCTGCGCCCCTGCGCAGCCCCACGCTGCACTCCAGAGCAGCCCCACGCTGCTGCGCCCCTACGCAGCCCCACGCTGCTGCGCCCCTGCGCAGCCCCACGCTGCACTCCAGAGCAGCCCCACGCTGCTGCGCCCCTACGCAGCCCCACGCTGCTGCGCCCCTACGCAGCCCCACGATGCCGAGCCCACGCTGCTACGCCCCTGCACAGCCCCACGCTGCTGCGCCCCTGCACAGCCCTGGCTGCCGCGCCCCTGCGCAGCCCCACGCCACTGAGCCCCTGCCCAGCCCCAGGTTGCTGCGCCCCTGCACAGCCCCACGCTGCTGCTCCCCTGCACAGCCCCGCGCTGCTGCGCCCCTGCGCAGCCCCACGCTGCCCTCCAGCGCAGCCCCACGCTGCTGCGCCCCCGCACAGCCCCAGGTTGCTGCGCCCACGCTGCTACGCCCCTGCACAGCCCCACGCTGCTGCGCCCTTGCGCAGCCCTGGCTGCCGCGCCCCTGCGCAGCCCCACGCTACTGCGCCCCTGCCCAGCCCCAGGTTGCTGCGCCCCTGCGCAGCCCCACGCTGCCCTCCAGCGCAGCCCCACGCTGCTGCGCCCCTGCGCAGCCCCACGCTGCACTCCAGCGCAGCCCCACGCTGCTGCGCCCCTGCGCAGCCCCACGCTGCACTCCAGAGCAGCCCCACGCTGCTGCGCCCCTACGCAGCCCCACGCTGCTGCGCCCCTGCGCAGCCCCACGCTGCACTCCAGAGCAGCCCCACGCTGCTGCGCCCCTACGCAGCCCCACGCTGCTGCGCCCCTACGCAGCCCCACGCTGCTGCGCCCACGCTGCTACGCCCCTGCACAGCCCCACGCTGCTGCGCCCCTGCACAGCCCTGGCTGCCGCGCCCCTGCGCAGCCCCACGCCACTGAGCCCCTGCCCAGCCCCAGGTTGCTGCGCCCCTGCACAGCCCCACGCTGCTGCTCCCCTGCACAGCCCCGCGCTGCTGCGCCCCTGCGCAGCCCCACGCTGCCCTCCAGCGCAGCCCCACGCTGCTGCGCCCCCGCACAGCCCCAGGTTGCTGCGCCCACGCTGCTACGCCCCTGCACAGCCCCACGCTGCTGCGCCCTTGCGCAGCCCTGGCTGCCGCGCCCCTGCGCAGCCCCACGCTACTGCGCCCCTGCCCAGCCCCAGGTTGCTGCGCCCCTGCGCAGCCCCACGCTGCCCTCCAGCGCAGCCCCACGCTGCTGCGCCCCTGCGCAGCCCCACGCTGCACTCGAGCGCAGCCCCACGCTGCTGCGCCCCTGCGCAGCCCCACGCTGCACTCCAGAGCAGCCCCACGCTGCTGCGCCCCTACGCAGCCCCACGCTGCTGCGCCCCTGCGCAGCCCCACGCTGCACTCCAGAGCAGCCCCACGCTGCTGCGCCCCTACGCAGCCCCACGCTGCTGCGCCCCTACGCAGCCCCACGCTGCTGCGCCCACGCTGCTACGCCCCTGCACAGCCCCACGCTGCTGCGCCCCTGCACAGCCCTGGCTGCCGCGCCCCTGCGCAGCCCCACGCCACTGAGCCCCTGCCCAGCCCCAGGTTGCTGCGCCCCTGCACAGCCCCACGCTGCTGCTCCCCTGCACAGCCCCGCGCTGCTGCGCCCCTGCGCAGCCCCACGCTGCCCTCCAGCGCAGCCCCACGCTGCTGCGGCCCCGCACAGCCCCAGGTTGCTGCGCCCACGCTGCTACGCCCCTGCACAGCCCCACGCTGCTGCGCCCTTGCGCAGCCCTGGCTGCCGCGCCCCTGCGCAGCCCCACGCTACTGAGCCCCTGCCCAGCCCAAGGTTGCTGCGCCCCTGCCCAGCCCCACGCTGCCCTCCAGCGCAGCCCCACGCTGCTGCGCCCCTGGGGAGCCCCAGGCTGCCCTCCAGCGCAGCCCCACGCTGCTGCGCCCCTGCACAGCCCATGGTTGCTGCGCCCACGCTGCTACACCCCTGCACAGCCCCACGCTGCTGCGCCCCTGCACAGCCCTGGCTGCCGCGCCCCTGCGCAGCCCCACACTACTGAGCCCCTGCCCAGCCCAAGGTTGCTGCGCCCCTGCGCAGCCCCACGCTGCCCTCCAGCGCAGCCCCACGCTGCTGCTCCCCTGCACAGCCCCGCGCTGCTCCGCCCCTGCGCAGCCCCACGCTGCCCTCCAGCACAGCCCCACGCTGCTGCGCCCCTGCACAGCCCCAGGTTGCTGTGCCCCAGCTGCTACGCCCCTGCACAGCCCCACGCTGCTACGCCCCTGCACAGCCCCACGCTACTGAGCCCCTGCCCAGCCCCAGGTTGCTGCGCCCCTGCCCAGCCCCACGCTGCCCTCCAGCGCAGCCCCACGCTGCTGCGCCCCTGGGGAGCCCCAGGCTGCCCTCCAGCGCAGCCCCACGCTGCTGCGCCCCTGCACAGCCCATGGTTGCTGCGCCCACGCTGCTACACCCCTGCACAGCCCCACGCTGCTGCGCCCCTGCACAGCCCTGGCTGCCGCGCCCCTGCGCAGCCCCACACTACTGAGCCCCTGCCCAGCCCAAGGTTGCTGCGCCCCTGCGCAGCCCCACGCTGCCCTCCAGCGCAGCCCCACGCTGCTGCTCCCCTGCACAGCCCCGCGCTGCTCCGCCCCTGCGCAGCCCCACGCTGCCCTCCAGCACAGCCCCACGCTGCTGCGCCCCTGCACAGCCCCAGGTTGCTGTGCCCCAGCTGCTACGCCCCTGCACAGCCCCACGCTGCTGCGCCCCTGCACAGCCCTGGCTGCCGCGCCCCTGCGCAGCCCCACGCTACTGCGCCCCTGCCCAGCCCCGGGCTGCTGCGCCCCTGCCCAGCCCCACGCTGCTGCTCCCTTGCACAGCCCCGCGCTGCTGCGCCCCTGGGGAGCCCCACGCTGCCCTCGAGCGCAGCCCCACGCTGCTGCGCCCCTGCACAGCCCCAGGTTGCTGCGCCCACGCTGCTACACCCCTGCACAGCCCCACGCTGCTGCGCCCCTGCACAGCCCTGGCTGCCGCGCCCCTGCGCAGCCCCACGCTACTGAGCCCCTGCCCAGCTCCAGGTTGCTGCGCCCCTGCGCAGCCCCACGCTGCCCTCCAGCGCAGCCCCACGCTGCTGCTCCCCTGCACAGCCCCGCGCTGCTGCGCCCCTGCACAGCCCCAGGTTGCTGCGCCCACGCTGCTACACCCCTGCACAGCCCCACGCTGCTGCGCCCCTGCACAGCCCTGGCTGCCGCGCCCCTGTGCCGCCCCACGCTACTGAGCCCCTGCCCAGCCCCAGGTTGCTGCGCCCCTGCGCAGCCCCACGCTGCCCTACAGCACAGCCCCACGCTGCTGCGCCCCTGCACAGCCCCACGTTGCTGTGCCCACGCTGCTACGCCCCTGCACAGCCCCACGCTGCTGCGCCCCTGCACAGCCCTGGCTGCCGCGCCCCTGCGCCACCCCACGCTACTGCGCCCCTGCCCAGCCCCGGGCTGCTGCGCCCCCGCCCAGCCCCACGCTGCTGCTCCCCTGCGCGGCCCCACGCTGTTGCGCCCCTGCGCAACCCCGCGCTGCGCCCCTGCGCCGCCCCAAACCGTTGCGCCCCTACGCAGCCCCACGCTGCGCCCCTACGCAGCCCCACGCTGCGGCGCCCCTGCACGGCCCCATGCCGCGCCCCGGCGCGGCCCCACGCTGCTACGCCCCTACGCAGCCCCAGGCTGCTACGCCCCTGCGCGGCCCCGCGCCGCGCCCCTGCGCGGCCCCATGCCGCGCCCATACGCGGCCCCACGCTGCACTCCTGCGCGGCCCCGCGCTGCGCCCCTGCCCGGCCCCGCGCTGCGCCCCTGCACAGCCCCACGCGGCTGCTCCCCTGCGCGGCCCCACGCTGCTGCGCCCCTGCGCAACCCCGCGCTTCGCATCTGCGCAGCCCCACGCTGCGCCCCTGCGCGGCCCCGCACGGCGCCCCTGCGCAGCCCCACACTGCTGCGCCCCTGCGCCGCACCACGCTGCGCCCCTACGCAGCCCCACGCTGCGCCCCTACACAGCCCCACACTGCTGCGCCCCTTCACGGCCCCATACCAAGCCCCTGCGCAGCCCGGCGCTGCGCCCCTGCGCAGCCCCACGCTGCTGCGCCCCTGCGCCGCCCCGCGCCGCGCCCCTGCACGGCCCCTTGCCGCGCCCCCGCGCAGCCCCATGCTGCGCCCCTGCGCAGCCCAACACTGTTGCGCCCCTACACAGCCCCCCGCTGCGCCCCATTCGCGGCCCCACGCTGCGCCCCGGCGCAGCTCCGCGCTGCTACGCTCCTGCGCAGCCCCACGCTGCTGCGCCCCTGCGCGGCCCCGCGCCGCGCCCCTTCACGGCCCCATGCCGCGCCCATACGCGGCCCCACGCTGCACTCCTGCGCGGCCCCACGTTGCGCCCCGGCCCAACCCCGCGCTGCGCCCCTACGCGGCCCCACGTTGCGCCCCTGCGCAGCCCCACGCTGCTGCACCCCTCCACGGCCCCATGCCGCGCCCATGCGCGGCCCCGCGCTGCGCCCCTGCTCAGCCCCACGCTGCTGCGCCCTTGCGCAGCCCCCCGCTACGCCCCTCCGCAGCCCCACACTGCTGCGCCCCTACGCCGCCCCACACTGCTGCGCCCCTGCGCCGCACCACGCTGCGCCCCTGCGCAGCCCCATGATGCTGCGCCCCTTCACGGCCCCATGCCGCGCCCCGGCGCAGCCCCACGCTGCTGCGCCCGTGCGCAGCCCCACGCTGCGCCCCTGCGCAGCCCCACGCTGCTGCGCCCTCGCGCGGCCCCACGCTGTGCCCCTGCGCAGCCCCACGCTGCTGCGCCCCTGCACGGCCCCTTGCCGCGCCCCCGCGCAGCCCCATACCGCGCCCCGGCGCAGCCCCACGCTGCTGCGCCCCTGCGCAGCCCCACGCTGCGCCCCTGCGCAGCCCCACGCTGCTGCGCCCCTGCACGGCCCCACGCTGCTGCGCCCCTAGACAGCCCCCCGCTGCGCCCCATTCGCGGCCCCACGCTGCGCCCCGGCGCAGCTCCGCGCTGCTACGCTCCTGCGCTGCCCCACGCTGCTGCGCCCCTGCGCGGCCCCGCGCCGCGCCCCTTCACGGCCCCATGCCACGCCCATACGCGGCCCCACGCTGCACTCCTGCGCGGCCCCACGTTGCGCCCCGGCCCAGCCCCGCGCTGCGCCCCTACGCGGCCCCACGCTGCGCCCCTGCGCAGCCCCACGCTGCTGCACCCCTCCACGGCCCCATGCCGCGCCCATGCGCGGCCCCGCGCTGCGCCCCTGCGCAGCCCCACGCTGCTGCGCCCCTGCGCAGCCCCGCGCTACGCCCCTGCGCAGCCTCACGCTGCTGCGCCCCTGCGCAGCCCCGCGCTACGCCCCTCTGCAGCCCCACACTGCTGCGCCCCTGCGCCGCCCCACACTGCTGCGCCCCTGCGCCGCACCACGCTGCGCCCCTGCGCAGCCCCATGATGCTGCGCCCCTTCACGGCCCCATGCCGCGCCCCGGCGCAGCCCCACGCTGCTGCGCCCCTGCACGGCCCCACGCTGCGCCCCTGCGCAACCCCACGCTGCTGCGCCCCTGCACGGCCCCTTGCCGCGCCCCCGCGCAGCCCCATAACGCGCCCCGGCGCAGTCCCACGCTGCTGCGCCCCTGCACAGCCCCACGCTGCGCCCCTGCGCAGCCCCACGCTGCTGCGCCCCTGCACGGCCCCACGCTGCTGCGCCCCTACACAGCCCCCCGCTGCGCCCCATTCGCGGCCCCACGCTGCGCCCCGGCGCAGCTCCGCGCTGCTACGCTCCTGCGCAGCCCCACGCTGCTGCGCCCCTGCGCGGCCCCGCGCCGCGCCCCTTCACGGCCCCATGCCACGCCCATACGCGGCCCCACGCTGCACTCCTGCGCGGCCCCACGTTGCGCCCCGGCCCAGCCCCGCGCTACGCCCCTACGCGGCCCCACGCTGCGCCCCTGCGCAGCCCCACGCTGCTGCACCCCTCCACGGCCCCATGCCGCGCCCATGCGCGGCCCCGCGCTGCGCCCCTGCGCAGCCCCACGCTGCTGCGCCCCTGCGCAGCCCCGCGCTACGCCCCTCCGCAGCCCCACACTGCTGCGCCCCTGCGCCGCCCCACACTGCTGCGCCCCTGCGCTGCACCACGCTGCGCCCCTGCGCAGCCCCATGATGCTGCGCCCCTTCACAGCCCCATGCCGCGCCCCAGCGCAGCCCCACGCTGCTGCGCCCCTGCACGGCCCCACGCTGCGCCCCTGCGCAGCCCCACGCTGCTGCGCCCCTGCACGGCCCCTTGCCGCGCCCCCGCGCAGCCCCATACCGCGCCCCGGCGCAGCCCCACGCTGCTGCGCCCCTGCGCAGCCCCACGCTGCGCCCCTGCGCAGCCCCACGCTGCTGCGCCCCTGCACGGCCCCTTGCCGCGCCCCCGCGCAGCCCCTTGCCGCGCCCCCGCGAAGCCCCACGCTGCGCCCCTGCGTAGCCCCACGCTGCTCCGCCCCTGCACGGCCCCTTGCCGCGCCCCCGCGCAGCCCCTTGCCGCGCCCCCGCGAAGCCCCACGATGCGCCCCTGCGCAGCCCAACGCTGTTGCGCCCCTACGCAGCCCCCAGCTGCGCCCCATTCGCGGCCCCACGCTGCGCCCCGGCGCAGCCCCGCGCTGCCATGCCCCTGCGCAGCCCCACGCTGCTGCGCCCCTGCGCGGCCCCGCGCCGCGCCCCTTCACGGCCCCATGCCACGCCCATGCGCGGCCCCGCGCTGCGCCCCTGCGCAGTCCCACGCTGCGCCCCTACGCAGCCCCACGCTGCGCCCCTGCGCAGCCCCACGCTGCTGCACCCCTCCACGGCCCCATGCCGCGCCCAAGCGCGGCCCCGCGCTGCGCCCCTGCGCAGCCCCACGCTGCTGCGCCCATGCGCAGCCCCGCGCTGCGCCCCCCCTCAGCCCCACACTGCTGCGCCCCCGCTCAGCCCCACACTGCTGCGCCCCTGCGCAGCCCCACACTGCGCCCCTACTCAGCCCCACGCTGCGCCCCTGCGCAGCCCCACGGTGCTGCCCCCGTCCACGGCCCCATGCCGCGCCCTAGCGCAGCCCCACGCTGCTGCGCCCCTGCGCAGCCCCGCGCTGCGCCCCTGCGCAGCCCCACACTGCTGCGCCCCTGCGCCGCCCCACACTGCCGCGCCCCTGCGCGGCCCCACGCTGCGCCCCTGCGCAGCCCCACGCTGCTGCGCCCCTTCACGGCCCCATGCCGCGCCCCGGCGCAGCCCCACGCTGCTGCGCCCCTGCGCAGCCCCACGCTGCTGCGCCCCTGCGCAGCCCCGCGCAGCCCCACGCTGCGCCCCTGCGTGGCCCAGCGCTGCTGCGCCCCGGCGCAGCCCAGCGCTGCTGCGCCCCTGCGCGGCCCCACGCCGCGCCCTTGCGCGGCCCCATGCCGCGCCTTTGCGCGGCTTCACGCTCCGCCCCTGAGAAGCCCCACGTTGCGCCCCTGCGCAGCCCCACGCTGCTGCGCCCCTGCGCAGCCCCACGCTACTGCGCCCCTGCACGGCCCCATGCCGCGCCCATGCGCGGCCCCGCGCTGCGCCCCTGCGCAGCCCCACGCTGCACCCCTGCGCAGCCCCACGCCGCGCCCCTGCGCAGCCCCACGCTGCACCCCGGCACAGCCCCACGCCGCGCCCCTACGCGGCCCCATGCCGCGCCCATACGCGGCCCCGCGCTGCACCCCTGCGCGGCCCCACACTGCTGCGCCCCTGCGCCGCCCCACACGGCTCCGCCCCTGCACCGCACCACGCGGCGCCCCTGCGCAGCCCGGGCAGGGAGCAACCCCCCCCCCCCTAAAGAACGGCCGCCCTCGGGAGCCCTCGCCGAGCCCCCGGGGGCCTCTCGGGGTTCGCCCCCGAGCCCGCCCGGCCCTTCCACGCCCCCCCTCACCAGCCGCAGCCCAGAGGCCTGCCCGGTCTCCCCCGCACCGGCCCACAACCACCAGGGACCCGGGCCCCGGAGCCCCGGTGCTCAGCCCCGCCCGCCCCCCCGGTACCCCTCCGGCGGGGCCCGTCCCGGTCCGGTTCGGCCGCGAGGGGACGGCGTGGCGCTCCCCCCCGCCTCCACCAGGATTCGCCCCCGTGGATGATGCTCGGCGGGATTCGTCCCCGCCGAGCGGGGTGCGGGCCCCACCGCAGACCGCGGCCCCGCCGACACCTCGAGCGCCCCGGGCTCCCCGGCCGACTTTGGCCAGCCCCGGCCGCTCCTCCGCCCGGTCGGCCGCACGGTGACGCTCTGCGGCTGAGCTCACCGCACCCCCGTCCCCCTCGCGCGCGCACCCACCCACCAGCCCACAGCCCCCCCCCCCCCCCCCCCCAACGTGCACGCCGACCGCATGGAGTGGGGCTCTCAGGGCCGCCGCCGACCACCGGCCGGTCCGCCTGCGCCGCCCCGCGGCCGCCACGGGCCCCGCACCCGCATGGCGCCGCCTCCGCCTCGGCCGCCCGCCGCTACCCACGCGCCCAGCCCAGGCCTCGGCCCCCAGGCCACGCTTCCAGCTTGCCGCTGGTCCCGCGGCCCGCAGTGGGGCCCTCATCGGGCGCGCCGACGCCCTTGCACACGCGCCCCCCACGGCAAGGCCAGCGTGGCGCGCGTGCCCCCGGCGCGCCCGCCGACCCCATGGAGTGGGGCTCTCAGGGCCACCGCCGGCCGCCGGCCGGTCCGCCCACACCGCCCCGCGACCGCCACGGGCCCCGCACCCGCATGGCGCCGCCTCCGCCTCGGCCGCCCGCCGCTACTCACGCGCCCGGCCCAGGCCTGAACCCCCCCGCCGGCCGTGCCGCGCGGCCTCCCGCACACGGGACGCAGGGACGGGCACCAGGGGATAGACCATACATAGTCCCCGCCCCCTCCACCCCCCTTACTCCACCTCCGCACAGGACGTAGCCCCCTCCCCTGTCGCGGGGGAGTGGCGGCTGGAAGCAAAAGGAACCGGGGCCCCGCGGGTCTCCGGACATGTGGTCCCCGCATCCCACCCCCCATCCCGCCTCCGTTTTGCACAGGTGCGCACGCCCTCCCCCCACGGCGGGGGAGGGCTCCAGGGTAACTTCCACAGGTAGCCCCACCCTCCTCCACACGCGCCCCCCCCCCCTCCACACCACGGCGCCCCCCCCCCCCCCTCGGTCGTCGTCGGCGCACGCCCGGCCAGCGTGACGCCGGCCGACTGCTCCCTTGCGCCCTGCCCAGGGAGAGCGTGTCTGGCAATTTCTCCCGCCGGCACGTGCTAAGTGCCCTCACAACAACAACAATATATATATATATATATATATATATATATATATATATATATATATATATATATATATATATATATATATATATATATATATATATATATATATATATATATATATATATATATATATATATATATATATATATATATATATATATATATATATATATATATATATATATATATATATATATATATATATATATATATATATATATATATATATATATATATATATATATATATATATATATATATATATATATATATATATATATATATATATATATATATATATATATATCCTCCAATCTACACCCCTCTCCCAAGTCTAGGTGGCTCCACCATACGGCTCTGAGGTACCTGATGCATACGTGGTGGAAGTGGCTAAACTGCATCAAAACCGGCTCAAAGTGGGCTCAAAACACTTGTTTGAGCCTCCCAAATGGTTTAGGATCACTTTTGGAAAAACGCGTTTTTGACCCATTTTTGACCCATTTTTGGTCCCAAAGCAGCCCAATTTCAAGGCATTTTGGGATTATGCATGGGGCAAAACGCGCCACCACGGGCTCAAAACGGGCTAAAACCACTTGTTTGAGCATCCCGAATGGTCTAGGATCACTTTTGGAAAACCGCGTTTTTGACCCATTTTTGACCCATTTTTGGTCCCAAAACGGCCCAATTTTAAGGCATTTTGGGATTTTCCGTGGCCCAAAACACGCCACCACGGGCTCAAAACGGGCCAAAAACACGTGTTTGAGTATCCCAAGTGGTCCGGGAACAACTTTGGAAAAAATGATTTTTTTCGCCCCGGGGACCCTGGTAGACCCACCGTTGGCCCCTGCCGTGCGCGGGCCGGGCTGCCCTCCGACTGCACCAAGTGACCACTAGTACGGGGGTCTACGTGTCTCCTTGGGCGATTCTGAGGCTTGGAAACCATAAAAAGTGGGGGGTTGCGGGTGGACTAGGTGCCCTCGGAATTCGTTTTTGAGCCACGTAGCCCAAGATACGGCCCGTTCTTGGTTTCGGGGTGCTGGTGCACATTGCGCAGTTTTTGGAGCTTTTTGGCGCCTTTTTGGGCCGTTTCTCGGACATATCGTGGAGTTAGAGGGCACCAAAGGTCCCTTGGTCACGAGAAAGTCAAGCCGCACGTGGAGTGTAGGAGCCGTTTGCCTTCGTTTGGCTGTTTTGAACCCTTACTAGGGCTGTTTTGGGCGAAAAATGGCTGATTTTGGCCGAAAACTGCGCAGATTTGGGAGGGCACCTCCCGACTTGGCGCCCCCGCCCCGGGCCGCCACCGGTGAGTTTCTGGCTCAAAACTTGGATTTGGCAAGGCCACCACCTAGGCTCTAGGATGGCTAAAGTAGAGTAAGGCCCGAGGCGTTGGGAAGGTGCAATGGCCAAAACGGCACGGAGACGTGCTTGTTGCTTGTTGCTTGTTGCTTGTTAGCTAAATTTAAGGGGAGAGGGGTGTATATATATATATATATATATATATATATATATATATATATATATATATATATATATATATACATATATATATATATATATATATATATATATATTACTACACCCCTACGGGCTAAAACCACTTGTTTGAGCATCAAAAATGGTCCAGGATCATTTTTGGAAAAACGCGTTTTTGACCCATTTTTGACGCATTGTTGGTCCCGAAACGGCCCATTTTCAATGCATTTTGGGATTTTCCATGGCCCAAAACGCGCCACCACGGGCTCAAAACGGCCCAAAAACACTTGTTTGAGCATCCCAAGTAGTCTAGGAACAACTTTGGAAACAATCTTTTTTTTCGCCCCGGGGACCCTGGTGGACCCGCCGTTGGCCCCCACTGTGAGTGGGCTGGCCGGCCCTCCGGCCGCACCAATGGACCACTGCTACGGGGGTCTATGTGTCTCGTTGGGTGATTCTGAGGCTTGGAAACCATAAAAAGTGGGGGGTTGCGGGTGGACTAGGTGCCCTCGGGAATTCGTTTTTGAGCCACGTAGCCCAAGATACGGCCCGTTCTTGGTTTCGGGGTGCTGGTGCACATTGCGCAGTTTTTGGGGCTTTTTGGCGCGTTTTTGGGCCGTTTCTCGGACATATCGTGGAGTTAGAGGGCACCAAAGGTCCCTTGGTCACGAAAAAGTCAAGCCGCAAGTGGAGTGTAGCAGCCGTTTGCCTTCGTTTGGCTATTTTGAACACTTACTAGGGCCGTTTTGGGCGAAAAATGGCTGTTTTTGGCCCAAAACTGCGCAGATTTGGGAGGGCACCTCCCGACTTGGCGCCCCCGCCCCGGGCCGCCACCGGTGAGTATCTGGCTGGAAACTTGGATTTGGCAAGGGCACCACCTAGGCTCTAGGATGGCTAAAGTAGAGTCAAGCCCGAGGCGTTGGGAAGGTGCAGTGGCTCAAACGGAATGGTGACGTGCTTGCTTGCTTGTTGTTGTTGTTGCTTGTTGTTGCTGGTTAGCTAAATTTAAGGGGAGAGGGGTGTAGTAATACATATGTTGCTTGCTTGCTTGTTGCTTGTTAGCTAGATTTAAGGGGAGAGGGGTGTAGTAATATATATATCCTCCATATATATATATATATATATATATAATATATATATATATATATATATATATATATATATATATATATATATATATATATAATATATATATATATATATATATATATATATATATATATATATATATATATATATATATATATATATATATATATATATATATATATATATATATATATATATATATATATATATATATATATATATATAATATATATATATATATATATATATATATATATATATATATATATATGGCACAAGGTGTGAGGCCCCCCCCCCCCCTCCACGGACCCACCGGCCGCGGTTGGGTTGGGGCCAAGGACCTCCCCCCCCTATTTTTGGGTCGAGAAATTCAAAAAAAGAGGAATTAGAGTGATTGGAGACGGTGGTGGGCCGCTATGACCCTTCAAAGATGCTCAAAATAGGTATTTCTTACCAAGTGACATCATCCTAAAAATAGCCTCAAAATCCTAAAAATAGCCCTCTCTACATCACAAAACCCACCAACACGCCACACCATTGCCGTCAATGCCTTCTATTGGATCCATTCATCACCCTTTTGCCCCACTAGGGGCAGGGGAAGGGGCGCCTGCACCCTAGCGTACCAATTTTTGAGCCAACCTTGCATATTTTGCTATTTTTAGTTCACTGGTTAGGACCCTATTTTTGGTGATGTCATACCCTATTTTTAGCCCTACCCACACCTTTGTGTGCCCAAATGCTCCACCCCCGGACTTGGGGATTGGGGCAAAAACCCCTTCTCAAAGGTGTTTGTCTTG